>LUCG01021958.1:0-12001 GCA_001633085.1 Carthamus tinctorius | reverse complement strand
AATCTAAAATAAAAAAAATTACTTATTTTTAACTATCATGTTGAATGTGAGAGGTTATGAAGCATTTAAACTTATACATAATGTATTAAAAAAACATTGTGCATTATAATCAGATAACAATGACCTTCATTTTTGTGCTAATCATGCCAACAATGCATCATTCAGAACAAAAAAAAAACATCCTTTTATCATCTAAGCTAAGACAAATACACCATTCACCACGAAAAATCAAACTATGACCAAATACGAGAATCAAGCAACCTCATTTGTTAAACATTATCGTGTGGTATTTTATATCGAGAATCAATCAAATTATATCGATTCAAAAACCAAGAGGTTCAAAATCATAATAGATGAAAAACAATGGTTTTTAAGGTAAGATTAAAGTTCAATGATATATTGAGTACAAAAAAAGTTCAATGGTAAAATGTGATCAAATAGAATAGTTCGTTATCCTAAGTCATTTAACGTGCCATGTCATTGTCACGTCATTTGCCACGTGGATTAAGTAATTGCCACGTAATACACCAAACCGAGAAAACGGGCTATAACCGGTCATAATGGTATTATGTGAACACAAATATAGAGTTCAATGGTATATTGAGCACAAAAACAGTTCAATGGTAACATTTGATCAAAATGGAGAGTTCGTTGCTGTAACAACTCATTTTCTCAAAAACCCAACTTAGCAGTGAATAACCATTTAGCAAATGCAATTTAACAAAAGTAACCTTCAATAGCAGAAGCTTGAGAGTAAAACATTCATTTCGACCAACTTGAAGGAAAAAAAATCATTTGATTAAATCAAACAAGTGCTCAAGTTTTATCAAAAAGAAAGTAAAATTTGTTTAAAACATATCCAAACAACTTTAAATTTAACATGCTCTAACTACCGACATAACTTTCAATATCCAATTCAAAACTCCTCAAAAATCATTCTTCATACTGAACTGCTGGAACATCGGAGCCTCATGCGGGAGCCTTGCCCTTGTCCTTGGAGGACGTACCTGCCACTAAAGAAAATCATAACAACGGGGTAAGCTTGACGCTTAGTGAGCACATACCTAAACCACCTACCGTTACATATACATAACCATAACACAATGCAATCACATANTCAATACCATCAAGGAAGGATAATGACACTGGTACCAGGCATCTGCCTTTATATATCTTCCCTAGGGGTATCGCTACCACCATAGGTACTATCTGCCTTACACATGCCAAACACATACACATAACTACACCTGCATCACAACTATATACACGTAACAATAAATGGATAGGTAGAGTACTCACCTGACGAATTACTAGTAATTCAAACGCTTCACAAGAACAACAATCACTTCGTAACACCTATATTCACAAACACATGCATATACACATCAAACATAGCCCAAAAACGGGTCCCTAACTTGTTACCGACTCTCTACCACAAAATGACATAGCTACTCTCAACCAATTTCCACCAAACTTCATGAAACATCATGTTTCATCATCTACTAGGGGTGTAAAAACAAGAAAACTCCAAACGAACTCGTTTGCAAAAAGTCCAAAATTTGGACAGTACAAACGGCGGGTTATCCGCGGGTTATAACCCGCCGATTACCCGCGGGTGGCTGCTGGTCGATCCCAAGTCGCGGGTTGCGACCAAAACCGGGGATTTTCAACCCCAAACCTCAATTTCGACCATCGATCACTATAATCAAGTTCCAACATCATCCCAAAACGATTTCTAACATTCGTTAACATCGAATTACATGCCAATTGATGATTTGGTGATCATCAACCATATTCTAACCCTAACCCATAAACTTTAACTCGAAAACAACATCGAAGACTATAAACAGGCATAAATTTCATACATTCGATGCGATTAACACGATCACTACAACAATTGCTCCGTCTCAACCTTCAATCAAACTCATTTGCACTCCCAATTGCTCCAAAATCGCCTCTACTCTTTCTCTGACTTCTTTGGTGATCGATTGTGGCAAAAGAGGGGAGTTAGGAGACTTTAGTTCACTTATATACATGCTAGTTTCGCCCCTCCACTTTTAGGATTATCCCAATAGCCCCTAAACTTCAGAAAACATAACAAAAACATCAATAAGTTACCTTAACTTCATTAGGGACGGCTAGTTACGAATATTGGAAAACGGGGCGTTACAGTTACCCAAATAAGTCATTAACCCTAAAAGTTAAAACACAATCTATGTAGTTTAAATTACAAGTTTGTTCTTTGTGGATTTAATAGAAAATAAAAGCCTATGATAAAAATGACAAATGCCCTCTTAATTAACCCATTTTAACAGAAATTTTTTTAATGGAGTTAGAGTTAGGAACCCAACGTATTATATATCGAAAACCACATATATGTTAATATGTTAAAATAAATCATCATAGAGACAATATCATGTAATTTACGATTTTTAAGTATCATCGTAAATCCTCCAAAACTAAATTTTAGTCCTTGTCATTCATGATTAGTCAATAGTCACAATTGCAAAAAGTTTACTTTTATTTTGTGAACGTCGATTAAACTTTAAATAGCTAAGGGGAAAATATACGGTAAATACAAGAAAGCATCCATGGATCCAACATATAGAAAAGATGATATTGAAACTTGATACAAAATATAATCAAGATAGAAGTCTTCTTCACACAATTATTTATATATAAAATGATATTAATAAAAAGCATTTTAAAGAATATTTATGTTTATTTCTTTTCTTTTTAGTATTAAATAAAGAGCCAAGAGTATGGGCTAGTAAAAAGTAGAAGTAAAGGTTGTACTTTCAAAACTTCAAGTAAAGATCATAAATCGATCGAGTCTTTATTATTGTTGTAATTGTCGGAATTAATATGACAGCTTAATTGTTCTACAAACAAAGTCTTAAACCTTATTAGTAAAAACAAGTATTTAATACTAACCAACAACATAACATAGAACAAATAGAATGTGAATAAGAGATAAACAAAGATAAACAAATAAATAGATAAATGAATAATACATGATTATTCAAATTCAGAAACCATGGTGAAGTCTTCAATGACGGATGGGGATAAGAACTTCCAAATATCGAAAATTTTGGATTGTTTCCATCAATGGAGGAGCATCTTGGTAGCGCCTTGACGGAGGTTGCCATGTGACGGAGTTCCGCTATTGGTGGAAACCCCGTAACAGAGTAAATGATTAGTTTGGTAAATATAGAGGAAAAACATTTTTAATTGGTTTGAAAAATTAATTTCTTTTATTCATTATAAGTTTATTATTATATATATAATGAAATATAATTTTTTATTACAAATGTTTAACATGATTCAAATAAAAAACTTTATTTTTCAGCAACTTCAACAAAACCTTTTGTTACAAAACAATAAATCCAAAATTATTTTATCATTTTGGGAGTGTCTTGGTTCGAAACATTGCTTTTCCCTTTTTAGAAATTTTCACTTTTTTCTTTTTGAAAACACGAATTTCTTAGCGTTGAAAAAGAGGTAAGGAATTTTTTTATTCAAAAGATTAAGCTTTATTTTTGGTTCCTAAAATTTGTTGTTGAATTTTTTACATTTGCGATTTTGGTACATTATAGTCGACGAAATCCTAAATGAGATGTAAGTACTAGCATAGTAAAACTAAAAAACTAAGGGCCCGTTTACGAACGCTTACCCGAATAAGTATTTATCAACAAAATTCGATATGGTATGCAATAATTTACCCAGTAAGTGCTAACCGTGGTAAGAGATGACGACCCTCACTTATTGGGTAAGACTCTCATCCTTGCCTTCCCTCTTACTAGGGTAAGATTCTTGATCCTTGCCATATGCTTCCGATAAGGTAATATGATTTGCTAAGTGCTTACCCGGGTAAGTGTTTAGTAAACGACCCCTAAGAATAACTATGTTATTTACACTATCCTATACACAATCATGAAGGGTTACTATTCTTTACTTTTAATATAGGATTAATTAAACGGACTTCAGAATACAAACTGTGATCTTTGTTCATGGAGGTTTCTAAATAACTGTCTAAAGTTGAGGTTGAATTGATGTCTTATGTCTTCCATAATTGACTTTATTTTGTTCTTAATTTCAGAGTACAATTTTCTTCTAATCATGTGTGTAGGATAAGATGTTGATGTAAAAGCTAATAGTGGAAAAACTAAATCAGTTAAGAACATTTTCAACATGTTTTCTATAATTTCTTTATAATAGAAAATCAAAAGTCAAAATCTCTAAAATAGGTAATACAATACAATAATCTTGGATGTGTTTTGCATGCGGGTCAGAGCTAGAAAAAAAAATTTCACATGTTTGGATTGAATATTAGACTAGAACATGACAAGACTTGTCCCACCAAAATAGGTGCATGAAAAGAATAGGAGTTAGGACGAGATATGTAAATTAGTAAACCATCTATGTTAAATTAAAGCCTTAAAACCTTATACGGTTATTTCAACAGCTTACCTCCTCTCACTAGTCTTGTCATGTCTGCGTACTAAATGCACCTACATACATTATTATAGTTTTTATTACATGATTTTGATTTCCATCCATCTTATGATCTTGCTGGTTGATGACAATTTTAAGAAAAAGAAAAGACCACTGTTGACTCAATCACTCAATTGTTATCGCCCATGTTTATAAGGGCATTGTTGTTCTTGACTATCACATTTATCAAATGATTTGATATCTCTAATGTATCGCTATTTTCGTAGGTTTTCTTTGTGACTTTCTTTAGGGAGTGGGGTGACAAAAACGAGGTGAGTATCAATCTTGAAATGCATCATTTACAATGAACAATGTCTTGAGGCTCATTAAATGTTACATTTCAGTTGGTTACAATAGGAGGTATGGTTGCGGCCGATAACCCATTTGGCATTGTTCTCAGAGGGATTGTGTTAAAATTTCAGTTGTTAACGGACTTTATCTGTTTATCAGAGGGCAAGCATTATGTCAGACTGTTGTTGTATTCGAAGGGAAGAGCTTAGCTACTCAAATACACGAGAGATTTGGATGTCCACTCATTTATCATTGTTATGCTCTCTTTTTTTGGTGGTCTCGCGTGCATATCTGTATGTTGGAAATAAATGTGACCACATCGTATGTAGATTCCACTATCGGATAGAGTCTTTTTCATCATCATTGGAATCCAATCATTCTTTTCAACTTTTGTTTCGTGATTCCTAGGTACGGGTTTGTATTCATCATCATAAAATAATGTAGTTTTTTTGGTGCATTTCCTCCCTCCAAAAGCTCCAAATCTTTTGTCATATAATCACAATATATGACTTTTGGTCAATAGTCTGAGTGTTTACTCACAACGTATTAAAAAGATTATTTGAACAGTTTTTGTTTTCCAACATATATATTCATACATGCATAATACTAATTTAAACCTTAGGTTTCTATTACAAACGTTGGTATGAAAACTATGAGTTTTAATTCAAATTAATCATTGATAAAACTGAGTAGGTTTTGTGATAATATTCTTGTATAGAAACCTATGAGTTCTACTGATAAAACTCGTAGGTTGAAGAGTCCGCAATAATATTCCTGAATCCACCGATTGTCGACGCCATCATTATGAACACCCCGATGAATATCCCCACCTGAAACAAAGTACATACACATGACCAACAAGAAATCCTATAAATTTTTTTCAAACTTTCTATGATTTTAAATTAAAAATAAGGCTCATTCTTACCCAGTTAATTAGCCATTGGACACTAAATCTCTTGGGTTTCTTCAATATCAGCCATATTATGCTTGGAAGCTGCAAAATTCAGTAATTCATTCATAAAACAATAACTCAATAAATAAATTAATATAAATTGTATAATACTAATTAGAACTATTTTAATTTACAAACCTAATAGTAGATATTTATGATGAATAGTATTCATCATAAATATTTACCATATGAAGTAGGTGCTTTCTGATTTCTAAAATATTAATGTTTTTTAAATGAAGGTACTAATGTAATTAACATATGAATAAAGTTATAAATTTATCAACACTCTTCCTAAAAACAAAGTAATTGACAATTAATCTATTAACTATTTGGATTATGCAAGAATACGATTATATATTATGAGGGAGGTTATATACGAGAAGTATGTCAATTTAAAAAAAAAAGACGAGGAGCAATCTCAGCCACACATCTTCAGTTACGGTGGACGTGATCACGGAGGATTGACGCGATTAATGGGAGGGTAGAGATTATTAAAGGGGGGAACGATCAAAGCCGCCTTTGTTGACCGGATGAGTGGCTGAGATTGCTCCTTACGTTTTTTTAAAAAGTTATGTTTCTCGTTTGAACCTTATTCTATATATTATTTCAAATAAATAAAATAAAAATGTCTGAATTGTAAAAGAATGATTAATAAACAAATTTCAATTTGGATGAAATGATACTTTAATCAGTGAAAAATATACAATTATAATAAATAAATCTTACAAAATAAGAAGTTGGAGCAAAACCAAATCCACCGAAGAAACCAAGAAGATCCCCGAAGAAAGGAAATGTTACTGCCACGAACAACGTGAAAGCTGCACTTTTCCAAACATATTACTATTATATTTGTAGGATCAGGGTTACATGAGACCAAGCTGTTTCTATGAGACCGATGAGATCAAGGTTTTACACATGAAACTTCACAGTAAAACATTTCGAATGTAAAAAAAATCGAACATTCATGATGAAAACACTGTAAATGTTACGTTCATGGTGTTTTTTACTGTGAAGTTTCAATTTTTCTTTACCTTTACAGCACTTTCACTGTGAAGGTTTGGATATACATATTTTTACCTTAACAGTGTNTGTATGTTTTTTCGAATGTTTTTTTTTAATTACCTTCATGGTGTATTGCTGTGAAGTTTCATTTGTTTTGTTTTGATCTCATCCTGAAAACAGTTTGGTCTCATGTGAACTTAAGTCTATATTTATATAATTATAATTTCAAGAATATATAATAATTCAATTAAGAAAAATGTTCACCAACGTAAGAAGATCGAACAACAAGTCTAAGTGGTATTCCAGAAGAGACTTTCAATTTCTTCACCACTCCTTTTTCCATCAAATCAAATAATGGCATTGCGAATACCTACAAACATTTATTTTTAAAAGTCTTATAACTCTTAACCTCTTATTCGATAAAAACATAAACCGTAAATAAAACGTATCTTATTCACCTGGTAGCTTCCGAGAACATGGACTACGACCATCAGATTCGCAGCGGCAATGAGCCAAGACGGTTTTTGTAGGGCAACCAGGACGTTATCGGTAACGTCTTGTCCAAATGCCCAATACCCAATAAATGCTACCGGAAAATAACATATGGCGTTGATGAAATACGCCCCGATTGCCCCTTTCCACATTGCTACTCTTGACGGTTTTTCGGGTGTGGAAGGGATGGTGGCTTGGATTTCGAGTGCGACCGCATGCCCAGCGTACGCAAACGAAATCTGGCCTAGTGCGTTGAAAACTCGAAATACCGAATCCGCCCCACTTGTTTGCTTGTATGCATAGCTTACGTCCGGTTGCCTGCCTTTGCTCAGGGAACCGGCCCAAGCTATGGTTGAATAACTGTCACCTCAAAACATAAAATTAAAATCATTTTCAATTTCAAGAATTTAAATTAATTAATTATTTTATGATTATCTCTATAGTTTCAAAATTACATTAAACCACATTGTTCTAATTTGCCTGAGCCATAACTTTTTGTCCCTAACAATTGTTAAGTTCAACTATTAATTAATTGAGAGGCATTTTGGTCATTTTATTATTTTTTTATTGAAAAGGTTAGCATACAAATATGTAAAGCTTGTGTAATGCTTAAAAGAAAAGGTGATGCAAAATGACTAAAATGCCCCTCAACTTTATAGATGAAGTTAACTTCCGTTAGAATTAGAGACGAATACTGTAAGCAAACAAAAACTTTGAAGGGTTTGCGTCTAACTTCGAAACTGTAATGATAATTGGTTGAGTTTGAGCATACCACAGTGACATAACAGCAGCAGCTAGTGAAACCCCGGAGACCGAATTGAAATCCGGAAGTTGAGCGAGTAGGAAATGCGTGGAACCAAAAATGATGATCCAATACGAGTGTCTTAGCCGGGTGCAATCGGTGCACACCATCTCGATGAACTTTTGGAGGCAGGTTCCACCGGTCACCATGTACACGATGTTGCACCCTACAATCACTATCATCTGTTGTGGGAGCACGACCCAGGGTCCGAGTCTAGGACCGAAAGTATGTCTGGCTAGGTCAATGTAACGGTCAAACCGAACCCCTGGGGTGGACTCATGGAGTTGGACCAAGAGCCACATTGTGTGTAAGGTCATGCACCATGATATAACCATCACAGCCAAGCCTGGACCCCTGTCACAAGCCCATTAATTCCTTTAGTGGGTTTCCAACTCAATTGAAATAAAATTGGCCCATAAGATTAAAATATGAAGTTTGAGGATGTGGGTCCTCTTCGGTTGCTACTTAATGGGTTGTATAATTATTTGATAAGTCATACAAGATTGTTCGGTTAGTGGCTTAATTAATGGTCAGTTGGAAATGATTCTAAATGAATCTTTTCTAGATTCTATTTGATTGTTCTTCTTAAATTTATGATTTGATTTACAAACAAGATTCAAATAGCAACATTCTTAAAAGTGTAAGAGAGGAAATAGTACCATCCAAGGTAGGCTATAGCATAAGGCAGGCTAAGAACACCGGCACCCACCATGGCCGTGACGGTGTGAAAAGTAGAATACCACCATTTTGCTTCCCTTCGGGGTCCTCCTTCATATTCTCCTTCAAATGGAGCTTCCTATCATTGCAGTCATTTTTATAGGCCAGAAACAACTTTTAAGATTCCACTATGTGTAATGATCGATCTATTAGAAATTTGTACATTAATCATCCAGAATACGAATATCCGTTGGTTTTTTGGAACTTTTTCCATGATTTAATGTAATAAGCTAACTATATTTTTTATTGATTATGATATCTTGACTTCAAATAGTAAGCATTAATAACTAAACTTATATTTATGATACATATCATTTCACACTTCAAATTGTAGTTCTAGTATTTTGTATTTTCTCTGATAGTTAAAAATAGAAACAATTTTGAAACAGAAAGTAGCACTTTTAATGTTTACCGTTAGACAACAAATAACAACAAGAGGAGAAGTAAACCTCTTGAAACTCGTAGTTTCCAAAATAATTGGCATCAACGTTAAACTTCTTAAACTTGTCAAACTTTTACTTCTTTCACAATTTTATCAACAATCGTGTTGTAGTTTTGACTGACAATTAGTTAAAACACGGCTGATCTGAAATAAAAGTAACATACTGAGTGTTGCTAGCTGACCTTCGGAAGTGGAGGAGAAGAAGTAGAAACCATCGGAGAAAACGAAGAAGAGAAGGTGATCTTCAACCCACGAGTGCACCTAAACAAGATCAAAGGTTCGAGTCTTACAAATAAGAGAGTGTGGGATTAATGGTTTATATCTCAATATTCACCAAGACCATTATGTTTATGTAGGTGTGGTGGAGCTCTCACTCTCCAAAAAGATTTCTTGTTTATTAAGTGGAATAAAGGAAGTCATTCTCTTCCAAAAAGAAATAATTTTAAATTCAATAAACTGATTCCGTAATTACTTGTATTTTATATAGTACCTGTTATATGTTAACTTATCGATTTGACGTAATACATCCAGATACAATGAATGATATCGGCAATATTTTGTTTGGTTAAAGAAATTAACCTTTTAGTTCGGTAAGAAAGAAGATATATACAAATTATTACATTAATTTTTGCTAGAAATATTTGAATATGTGTTGTAAAAACTGACTTAATTTTAAAAAATAACGCACCCATTTGAATATGCCCTGCTGGTTTTTGTTACCAAGACCATTATAGATCATTCTATAGGCTTTAAATTTAAAATAATTTCGAAAAAGAAAATAAGTCCGGAATTCCCTGTTAATTAATCTATAAAGACTTATGATAAGAGCAAAATCCCATCCAATGGTAGATGCCTTAGTTTTGCAAAAGGAAATAGTGTTGTAGGCTCATGATGATGAATGGATGATGTGATTTAAGAACGATCATTTGATTTAATTGTTAACAAAAAAATCTGGTTTTATTCATAAATGACTCTTATTTGAGCATAATGGGGCACGTCAATAATATTTTGTTAGTGACATCTTTTTTGTATATGGCTTAGAAAGTTTTGTAGTTTACCTGCATGCTAATTACCACAAAACTTCATGACACTAAGTCATCAATTGAAAAATTAATGGTTGTGATGAGAGATAAGTAATTTATGGGTGCATCAATACGTAATTAAGGGGTATTTGGTGTCGTAAAGTAGGTCACTACACAAAAAATAACAATAGTTTGTAAAGTTTGTACATCCTAAAATGGTGGGTCCTTTCGAGTACCATATTAGCACAACTCATCTTTCATTTTGTGGACATGATTACGAAGATTTGTTGATCTTGTATTTTGAATTCTCTTTATTTGAAAGAAGTAAAGTTTTCAATGATGACTCCACTATATAATCCTTTTGAACTCTATTATGTTTGAAAAAAAGGTTTTTAAACCTTAGAACTTTGGTGCAAAACCATGATGCTTATTGCTTATTAGCTCAACAAACACCAAGGAAGATATGATGGGGAGTAGCTATGGTGGTTAATCACTATGATGTTGAAAGTAAGGGGACCCAAGTGTAAATGACATGTAGTTGGAGGGCTTGAATAGAAATATAGAAAAAGGAGTTGTTGGTTGGTGAAGAAGTTCGTGGTGGGTTTTGAAATGATTACGTTTTACCTTTTTTACTTTGCCAAGTTGCAAGATTTATGGAATAACACTTTTAAAGAACCTTAAATTTCAAAAATAATATAAAACCATTAATATTACAAGAGTTATGATTTGTTAATAATAAAACTTTTAAAAACATCTATAAAATATTAAATACCATTAATGATAAAATTTTAAAACTATTAAGAGGGTGTTTGGGATTGTNAGTGCTTATTGACTTATAGCGGTAGGAGAATGAATTTTTAAAAAAGTGTTTGGATTAGCTTATCAACTTTTTGAGAAGGGTTTGTAGCAATAAGTTATGGTGTTTGACTTAGCTTATCAACTTTTTGAGAAGAGTTTGTAGCAATAAGTCAAATAAGTCACAAATTGTGATTTCTTGAAAACTCCATTTCATCCCTTATCAAAATGGAGTTTTAAAAACACTTTTAGGTTACACAAACAAGCTTATCAACTTATTGACTTCTTGAAGAAGCCAATAAATCAATAAGCAGTTTTAAAACTCAATCCCAAACACCCTCTAAATTTCAAAACCACAATATATCTATAAAGCATCAAGTACAACAAAAAGTGAAACAAACTTTATACGATTTTAAGGGTTTAGGCTTCGTTGTGAACTTTAAAAATTTTATTTATTTATTTGGTGGAAAATGTAAAGTTGGAGAGAAAGAAGACCAGTGTCATGATGAACTAGTAGAAAAAAGCCATATCCTCCTGGAAACAACTTTTCATGTATGCATCATGACACTCCAACTCCAAAAAAATATGAAATGAATTCTTTTAGGTTTAATAACCTACTTCACTTTAATATCATAGATATATCTACTTAATTATATGTATTTTTTGATAAAATGAATCTTAATCATAATACAGATACATTTATCTTAAATTTGTTTTACATATATATAATGAATCAGTTAGGGAATAAAGGGGGAGCTGGACATGGTTTGTGCCCCTTGTGAAGAAACCTGACCCAATTGTGTTCGGCCTCCTGGACCTTGAACGTAACCCTGATTCATCCCGGTTCCAACCATTTGCTGCTGCTGCTGCTGCTGCTGTTGCTGTTGCTGCAACGCTTGTGGTGGTGCCACCCCTCCTTGTGGCGGTTGTTGCATCTGCTGCTGCTGCTGCTGCTGCTGTTGTTGCAAGTGTTGCATTTGCTGTTGCTGCTG
>LUCG01021916.1:0-11783 GCA_001633085.1 Carthamus tinctorius | reverse complement strand
CGACCACCACCGTTCTCAACCACCGACGACCACCACCAATCTAAACCACTGGCGCAACCACCGTGCTGAACCACCAGTGACCACCACCATGCGGAACCGACGACGACCACCGCCGGTCCGAACCACCGCCGACCACCACCGTGCTGAACCACCGCTCAACCGCTTGTCTGAACCACCACCGACTACCACCGTTCTGAACCAAAGTTGTTGGATCTCGGTTTCAAAGTTTTCAAAAAGGATATTTTGGTCATCTACTAATATTTCATTCAAATTCCAAAGCTATATTATGTGAACCAAATAGACAAATTCTAATTTCTTAATAGATTTCATTCCAATGTCTACAAACCAAACATGTGATCAAATATAACAACATTTTATTCCAGTTCCTTCGTAGTCACATTCTTTTAACATATTTTATTCCATCAAAAAACATTACGGAAACCAAAGGACTCCTTAATTTTTTCCCTAGGATATCCAACTTTTCTAGCCTCCTTCCCGCATCCGATTTTTAACCTTTATTTCTATTAAATATTAATAACTTTGAAAAGGAAAATAAATAAATAATATATAGCTACCAAGATGTGTATTGTTTTATAAACCTTATAAAGGTTGTAACCTTATACATTAATCTCAATTGTTCATTTATTCTAATTTTTTCTTTTTTGATTTTATAAATATGTAGATTGCTTCCAAATATAAAACACTTATCATAATTAATGAACTTCAATCATTTTTAATAAATATTTAAATCATAATAAATAAACCTTCATTATTTTCATAAATATTGGTTTACATGATTTACAAGTTTATGAGGGTGTTTGGGATTGCTTTTTGAGGTTCAAAAGTGTTTTTGAGCAAAAGTGTTTATTGACTTATAGCGGTAGGAGAAGGAGTTTTTAAAAAAGTGTTTGGATTAGCTTATCAACTTTTTAAGAGGGTTTGTAGCAATAAGTCAATAAGTTATGGTGTTTGGCTTAGCTTATCAACTTTTTGAGAATGATTTGTAGCAATAAGTCAATTAGTCACAAATTGTGACTTCTTGAAAACTCCATTTCATTCCTTGTCAAAACGGAGTTTTAAAAGCACTTTTAGATTACACAGACAAGCTTATCAACTTATTGACTTCTTGAATAAGCCAATAAGTCAATAGACAGTTTTAAAACTCAATCCCAAACACCCTCTATAAAGGAATAGATCTCTAACTATTAAAGTATGAAACATAATTAGAATAACAATTCAAAAACTGATCCTTTTACTAATTTATAGGTAAATAACTTCTTAGTAAAAAGTATAACTAAAGATAGCTTTCAAACTCTTCTGGTTCATGCCCTCCTCACTTTCATGTTGTTCTACATACTTGCTCACAAATATGGTTTGTGATTATGAAGCTTTTAAAAGCTATACATATACAATAGCAATGACAAGTTTGATTAAAAACTTGATTTTGTTGCGAATTGGGGACCAACAAGAGCTTGTTACGTACTTACGTGTCTAGGAATTCATGGACATTCATCGTGAATGTTGTAATGTTCATTATTCATGATGAATAAGGACACATGTGGCATTTTACTTAGTTGGTCCATTGGTTCACAATGATTATCATATCCTCAATGATTTTTTATTCAGAGTAATAAATTATAAAATAAATTTAAGTGATTGTTATTTATGCTGTAGCGAGCAATATATATTGTTTAATAAGTTCTTACAAGCTCTTCTAGTTTTTTTATCTCTAACTATTTAATACCATTACTTTTCTAGTTTTCTATCTCTAACTATTTAATACCATTACTCTTTAGACTATGTGTAGTAGAACCCTTCCAACCTTCTAAGCCTCACTGCTACAGCTGCGCCACATCAGTTTTTTCATAAACCCACAATAAGTCATCTGGAACCCCTTTTGTTTAGTACCCGTACCCTCCAAACCAAATACCCAATACAATTAAAAAAAAGAAAAAGAAAAAGAGAACGTGAGAGAGGAAGAGAGCGGGTTGACGGTGTGTGGACACCGCCGAGCCCGCTGAAGGTGTAGCGGAGCCCGCCGAGCCTAGGGCGTTGCTACGCACAGCCTTAGAGGCAGATCGAATTTGACCAAAAAACTAGGAAAAAGAAGTCTTTAAAAATCAACCAGAAAACTTAAAGGTACTTTTACTCCACAAAAATCTTGTATCCGCTAACTCATTTTTATAAGTAAGTTATTTTTGTATAAATTGTAATTCATTTCAGGCACCAACACAATTTTTAAATATTTTAATCACACACCAAATTTATTAACAAAAAAATGTTATTTAATAATTAACAAAATCATGCAATTTTAATAGGGAAAATTACCATTTTTATCAACATATCATCCCTTTATTTTTTATTTTTACCAACATTTTTTAATTTTTACTAATTACATCATTAAATTTTTTTAATAGTTTAATGATGTAATTGGTAAAAGTTAGAGAATGTTGGAAAAAATAAAAAAGAGAAATCATTTTAATACGATGAACTACTAAAGATAAAAATAGGTTTGTCATAAAATATATATTTGCACAAGCACTTGAGTTTGAAGTAGTTGTTGATCGCGCCTTCAATGTCCCTCCCGATCAATAACGCCGCCGTGGCCACTGGCGGCTGAGTGACCTTCCATGGCGGCGATATCTCTTAAACGCAATTCCTTTCTTTCTCGCTTCAAAAACCTTCTTCCTTCACAGGTTCCTTTCCATAATCTTTTTATCTTTTCTTCATTTGAGCATTTCATCAAACACTTGGCGGACATCTTATTTTTTAAATTTCAACTGCAGAATCTTTACCATAAGTTCATTGAAGTTGGAAGCAAGCATCGATTGGGTAGCGATAGAGACTCCACTACTGTCCAGATATTGGGTCTGCTCCCTAGTGGTCACCCGTTCAAAGGCCACCGCCGGCTGTTAACTTCAGGGCCGCGGAGGACTAATGAAGGTCAAGGTGCAGGCAAGCTGGTTCGAAGAAGAAGAGACTCGGGGTCTGAACCAGGTGTGTTCGGTCTCTGTATACAATGTTAATATCAGCATTATGCTGTTCGTATGTTGTAAAATGTTTATTAGAATGGGCATTCCAAAGTCAAAAGTGTGGCTTTTACTGGGAACCGAGGGAGTAGTTAGTCATGGTTTCTAAGCTAAAAGGAAAACTGTTATTTCAAGCTTGTTATATATTGTTGGGTTTGTGCCAATTTTGCCTTGCTGAATTTGAGTTATTGATCTTGGTATTTGATGATATTTTTACAGGTAAAGTTGATGTTTCTAAATGGAAAAAGATGGATTCTAGATCATTGGGGATAACCCGAACGATGGTCCCTTCGTCCCCCTTTACTGTTCTAAAGATTCTCCGAAGCAGAGGTGATTTTTTTATTCATTTTACTATTTATATTGGTAGCTAATTGATACTTGCTTTGATTGTTTCCTCTTCATGTTGTTGGTTTCTTGAGTTTGAGTATGCTCTATCTTCGTGAATTCTTTGTTTTGTTTGGAAACAATTAGTCAGCTGAGGATATCATAAAACTTGATATTTGGTTATGATATCAGAAGCTAATAGAACTTTCTTGACCACCAAATTCGATGTATACACCATTCAACTTCGTTAAGCCCTTTAAAGGTTAAAGTAAAATCTTCTACTTTATATGTGCCTTTGTCTGTGTACTCTGGTACATTTTTTCCCTAAAATCCCATGTTGCCTTTTGGTGGTTTTCACCATGCAGAGCTTCGTTCAACTGGTTGGAGCCAAAAAAGTCGATGAACCCTTGGTGCATTCATTGTATTCTTCCATAGCAAGATCCATATATCTCATGCAATTAGCCTACTATTGAATGTTGCATACCTTGCCATTGGATGCCATGTCCTCAATTGCTCTAGCCATCCTCTTCATTTTGGAGTGCCTTGATTTGGGGTATTTTCTACAATAGAACATATGCATTTCTTCCCTTTCCCTTATGCACATTTTGGGTCTTGGTCACTGGACTAAAAATATTACTAAGATGAGGTAATACTCGCCTCTGACAAGGATCCATTATTCAACATTTCTACCTATCTAGCAGTTATTAGGCAAAATTACTTGTATACCCTATTATATATAGTTTTGGACTTGCAAACAGTTCGTTCATTCTTTTCAAATTCTTTTATGATTTTGACACCTAGGATTTCCTTTATTTCATATGTTTAAAGCTAAAAAGATTTGCTTTAATATAGAGACAGCAGGGTTCAGTCAAATCAAGGTCTGGTTCTGGGATGATTTATCTTCTTCTGTACCCCAGTCAAATCAAATTCTTTTGTGCCCCTACTCCAAGGGGGATATACAGGATGCACATGGTTTCGTTTATGGGAAGGCCAGAATGGAAAAACACTCTTAATGCAATAAGGTTGACATATCTGTCAAATTGAAATTTGAACTTGATAAAAGGGAGAAGTTCTTCATCTTGGAATATATAGTAGGCGAGATTCAGTTGTGTGTATAAACAGACATAAAATAACGGACTGTGTTATAGAACTTTTTAAGTACTACATATTCAACTTACTTGGGATAAAAACACTACATACCATGGACCCTGATGACACACCAATTGAAATCAGCTCCTATGAATGGTGAATTATGTAATACCAACTAAATATTTCATGCATCCTACTATGAATCACTGTCGATTTCCTAAAAGCTTTTAAATTTTAATATCGTTGTATATTTATAGTTTGTGTGCATCACTACATCTCCTGCTATATATTCACCCTCTAGCTTTCATCTTTTGATTGGTGAATCCTCATGAGAACTTCATTATTTCCAGGATTTGAAGCCTACTTGGTTGGTGGTTGTGTGAGAGATTTACTTCTAAAAAGAACACCGAGAGATTTTGATGTTATAACTACAGCTGATCTTCATCAGGTTTTCCTTCCTTGAAACTACTGCATTTTGTGATTTTCACATGGCTTAAACTATTCATGGTACTCCCACTCTTAATTCCAATAATTGTATGTGATGTTGCTATGTATATGTGCTATTTTTGCAGATCAGGAAGCAGTTTCATAACTGTCATATTGTTGGACGCAGATTTCCTATATGTAGGGTGCATATGAAGGGATCAGTTATTGAGGTAGGCTGTTGTATTCACTTAATCATTATATATAATCTTTTCCCCAATTGTTTTGCATTACTAGGTAAGTGGCCAACTCTGATACAGTATATTAAGCATTCCTTACGTTCTATATCAGGTATCCAGTTTCAAGACTTCTGCAAAACATTCAGAAGATAAAGAAAAATTCCTTGGTTCTCAAGTGCCAAGAGGCTGTGACAAATCAGACCTTAATCTCTGGAAGAACTGCATGCATCGTGACTTCACCGTTAACAGGTATTTTCTGCTGCTTTGTTGTATGATTTTGGTAGTACTCCTGTGCACTGCATTGTTTGTTGATTATTCTCATTTCTAATCACCGTTGCCGGTTATCATGGTGAAGAGTTTTTTTTTAAAGGCAGTTCTGGTGAAAAGTTTCTTGTTTTGACCTTTATTCCAGTTTTCGTTACTTCATTTGTTATGTTTGCTATGATTTTGTGGAGCAGCTTGTTTTTTGACCCTGTTATTCACAAGATCTATGATTACTCCAATGGAATGAAAGACTTATTGGAGCTAAAGGTTAGATATAATCATCTGCATTTGCTCACCTCATTTTCTTAACTTTGTAAATTGTATCACGTTGAGTTTGGGTTCCCATAATCAGACTTGAACCCTTTTTCTTAATGTGAAATTGATCAATTCCAGTTTTTTGTAAGTTTTGGTTGTGATGTGGTTTCAGCTACGAACATTAGTACCTGCCCATTTGTCGTTCATGGAGGACTGTGGTTAGTTTATCACTATTTCAACCATATATAATGTAGCAAATTTGAGTTTTTATCTTCATGAACTAACAGTAGGTTCTGCCCGTGCTCTTCTGTTCAGCAAGAATACTTCGGGGATTGAGGATTGCCGCTCGTCTTGGCTTATCATTTTCAAAGGATACGGAGACTGCAATTCATAAACTTGCTTCATCTATTTTGGATTTAAGTGAGGTACATTTTTCTACTTCATTATGAGCACTGATTCAATAAGACGTGTGTGTGTGTGTGTGTTAAAATAACACTCTTTGTTCATGCTACTTACGGAATTTATCACAAGGCACTTGCTTTTCATGATGCAGATGAAGTAAGATGTCTCGATTCTCTTTCTCCTTCTGCTATTTAATATCTTGTTTATTCAGTCCAGAATAATGATGGAGATTGATCTTATGCTGTCATTTGGGGCTTCAGAATCTTCACTCCGTCTGCTTCACAGATTTCACATTCTCGAGATTTTGTTGCCATTTCAGGTAGTCCATGATCAATGTTTCTGCATAATTGTAATTAAAGAATATAGTTAAGATAAGCTAATTTTTTAAATGTTGGATTGTAGGCGGCTTACATTTCTAGACAAACCACTGGACCTGGCCAATCTACCATGATGTTAATGGTATGCTCGGAAGCTTTATCTCAATAGTTGAATATGACATTGCATCTATATGTCTATCATCAAGATAACTTCTCTCTACTGGAATTAATTTTTATCCTCTTTCTATGGTGATCATATTTTCATGTCACTTTTTCCCAATGCATTTCATAACTCATTTCCAATTTATGGGTCTCTTTTTCGTGTTAAGAGGATCAGATTTCTGACATAAGGCACCTGTCTTCACTGTCTTTTGGCGGTTAATTGGTGGCAAATTTATGCATATGGAACCTACAAAATTGGATATGAGAAATGGATATAGTAGGCTAGATGAGTTGAATCTTATTCTTTTTTTATTTCACATGTATTTTTTTTAATTGACGGATGCAATTTGTTTTTTCAGAAGTTGTTCTCCCATATGGACAAGTTTATTACCTGTGATCGACCATCTACCTGTCGCTTATGGTGAGTTAGTTTTTTTAAAGTTACTTATATTAGATTCAAGGGAGGTTCAGGGGAAAACCCCCAAAAAATGAATAACTGTGGAATATCCTTGTAACCATTCATTGGACGGTATGTACATGTGCTTACAAGTAATTGAAGC
Source organism: Carthamus tinctorius (assembly GCA_001633085.1). Taxonomy (NCBI): domain Eukaryota; kingdom Viridiplantae; phylum Streptophyta; class Magnoliopsida; order Asterales; family Asteraceae; genus Carthamus; species Carthamus tinctorius. The sequence continues at coordinate 4,719 of LUCG01021916.1, read as the reverse complement.
TGCTTTTTGGTTCTTATGTACATGTGCATACCTGACAAATTGCTTACAAATTACTTGTATACACATGTGCATACCATGCAGATGAACGGTTACCAGGGTGTTCCCTCAGTTTTTCATTTTTTACAGTTTTCCCCCAAACTTGACCCTTTCAGATTCGATCATATTTATTCCTGGTCAAAGTTTATCTTTCTCCTGTTTATAACAAAACACCAACTGTCTGTACTGCGAGCCATGAGGGTTTATTTGCCAATAGCTTCTAAAATTATGCTTTTCTGTCTGAAACAGGATCGGACTTTTGGCGTTTCATCAAGCACTACTAGATAAACCCCAGGATCCTTTCGTAGTTTTGACTTTTGCTTCTGTTCTATATCATCAAGAATGGCAAGGTGGTCTTCTATTTGCAAGGCAATGTGGTCAAACACCACACAGTTTTGAACCTGAACTTTCAGAGCCATGTGGTTTCATCTCCGATGACGAGCTTTCCATGAAAGTACACCAATTAGCATTGCAAGTGCTAGATTCTATTGAAATTTTGGTGGAGACAGATAGCCTGCACAAGAAAATGTCGAAGTTCCCTGGTTTCCCATGCCGTGGTTTGGTAAGTGAATGCAATTGGTTTCAAATCTACTCCATGTGTCCCATGAAAATTGTTTTTTCTTTAACTTAGAAAAACCGTTGCCTCGATATAGGTTCCCTTTGTGCTTAATGGCATTTTTTACTCGAATCCAAGCACCTTTTAGTATTTTCTGCAATTTATCATTTGAATTTATCACTTAAGAGCATTAATAACTTAAGTTTTCATGTTGGAACTTAAGATTACTTCTGATACAATTGAATGAACTTCTCTTTTCTTTTTATCTTCTAAAATTTTCAGGTATTCATACCCAAGAAATCTGCACGTGATGCTGCAGAACTCTTCTATGTTCTTGCACGTGATGTGGAAACTTACAACAAGGGAAGAAGTTCGTTTGAGATGAATTATCACTTACTCGGAAAAGGGGATGCATCAGAGACTAGATTTGCTGTGGGAAAGATCATCCTGGATACTATGGGCTGTGGGGTTGATCAAGATGATGATGACAACCAGCCTTCATATTCTAGTGCAGAAAGGAGACATTTTTTGTCGTCTGGTTCAAGACTACAGCAACCCAATACCTATAACCTGACGAAGCAACACCAGATTGCAAAATTAAGTAGTAATAAGAAACAAATTTCAGAAATGGAGAAAAAGAGCCAAGATGGATCTTTTCTTGAGTTGGAACAACAGAAAGAGGTGGTTTTTGAGCAGCATATAGAAGCATTCTGCGATTATTCATGTCCAGAAATGGAGGTATGATTTGATTTCTAACGTTCACCTTATTACTTACTGATTCAAAGTAGTTATGCTCTTTCGTCTCGTAAATATTGCAACATCTGATTGTCGCATAGTGTGAGAAAATTGTTGCAATTTTTATGGGGGCAGAGGGAGTACAAAAAACAGCTTCAGTTACTTGTATACACATGTGCATACCGTCCAAACATCAAGGTGTTTCTCAGTTTTTCATTTCTTTGGGGGTTTTTCCTTGAACCTCCCTCTACAAACATATATGTGTATGTAGGGTTAAGTTCACGTGAATGACCCATATTGGTTCTCAACTTCTCATAGTTTCCACAAACTACCGAGTTCTCATTTGATTAGGCCCCTACATATACAGACTTGGGATCACGTGAGACCAAGCTATTGTCATGAGACCCGTGAGACCACATTTTTACACTTGAAATTTTACAACAATGCATTGTGAAGGTAAAACAATCCGAACCTTCACAGCAAAAACACTGTGAAGGTTACCTTCATAGTATTTTGCTGTCAAGTTTTAAGCGTAAAAATGTGGTCTCACAAGTCTCACGAAAATAGCTTGGTCTCATGTGATCTCAAGTCTGTATATGTATATGTAGGGGCCTAATCAAATGAGAACTCGGTAGTTTGTGGAAACTATGAGAAGTTGAGAACCAATATGGGTCATTCATTTTATTAAATTTATATGTTTTTATTTATTAAAATGGGATAACTGCTTGGTAGTTTTTTAGGAATTTTTTTACTAATTTTCTTTTAAGTCGCTAATTATTGAAATGAGCGGTCCATATTGGTTCTCACCGTTATCACAAACAACTGAGTTCTCCCATGAATGACCCCCTATGTATATATGTACATACACTGACTTGACATCTTAAGCTACATCTTGAAAAATGTTAAGGCTTGATCTTGCCGCCATACCTCATGCTATTTAGTGCCTTGCTTATAAGTCATGATTCGACTAGCAAATAGTTCTATAAAAATTGTTGACTACTAATCAAATGTCTTTCAACAATCACAAAATGTCTTTGGATTACAATCAGTATGTAACTATGCTCAACTTACAGTGATTCTATATTCAAAACTTCCCAAAAGAGGAAATCTTGTCATTTTCGTGTAACAGAGGAAGTTTTGTCCTCTTATCTTTTTATTAAATGAGGGATTAATGCATATCGTTAAAAACTTTGCAGGATTGTCTGACGGAGAAGCCACAAGCGACGAGCGTATCTCCATCACCAACACAAAAGCTCGTTTGCAAGGTGGAAATGGCAACCGAAAGTGAAAAGTTTCTATCCGAGTTAGAAACTCAAAACCCCAAAGAAAGACCCGATGTAGATACAAAAGTGCAAGTAGATCATTTGATAACCAAAGAACCAAGCTCGGACAAAAGGAAACGGGCGCGACCACTATCGTCTCTTTTCAAGTGAACGCCAAAAACACGGATCTTGAAGTGGTACCGTTTACCTCACGTTTGCTTATAATTCAATCGGTCGTAAGTTATTCCATATTTTGTTTGCATCGAAAATGTAGCCAATGTTTGTGCCATTTTTATCGCCATTAACTTAACAGGCAGTCAAACCTTTCAGCGGCCTAAGGAAAGTTGAACTGATACAGATCAAGGTTGATGTGTATCGTTTTCACCTTCCATTTTTTCACGTTGGAATGGTTTTTATAGAGGAAATGTATTATAGACGGATTTATATGTATTAGTTCATCGTACTCTTATCTTTCTAATTTTAAGTTTAGAGGACAAAGTAAAATGAAGACAACGATTTTGATTATTTTTTTTTTAATTAATTGGTCGATTTTAGTTGTATTTTATTTATAATTGAATAAATGAGTAAAAAAGTTAAAACTAAAAATGACATGTAAATTGATCGGGAAAATTCAAAGTCTATTCATATGTTTGTAACCTTTTAAATTTGTAATTCTAAAATATTATTCAATCATATATAGGAGGCAAATATATAAATGTTCCTTTTACAAAAAGGAAAAAAGAACGACATCTAAATAATGCTAGGAAAATTATTAGATTTTTCATGAGATGCAAAGGTTGTTGCTTTTTTATAAAACTTCATCTTTGAATCATCTATTTATCCATCTCACGAATAGTTTAAAGGGGTCAGGTTCATGTGAGACCAAACTGTTTTCGTAAGATTGGTGAGACCAACATTTTTTATATGAAACTTTACAGCAAAACACTGTGAAGGTAAAAAAAATTCAAACATTCATCGTAAAAACACTGTAAATGTTACGTTCACGGTGTTTGTTGATGTGAAGGTTCGATTTTTTTTTACCTTCACGGCATTTACGCTGTGAAGGTTTCATTTTTTTACCTTGTTTTGAATTTTTTTTACCTCGATAGTGTTTTTTAGTATAAGTATTCGAATTTTATTTACCTTCATGATGTTTTGTTGTGAAGTTTTATACGTAAAGTCTTGGTCTCACATGGTCTTAGAAAAATAACTTGGTTTCACGTGAATCTGAGTCTACTTTAAAGAGAGAAAAACTTCACCTTTGGATCATCTACTTATCATCTCACAAGTACATGTTTACAAATGCAATTAAGGTTCTACATGGTTTGCAGACTTTGGATTGTATTTGGATGGATCTGCAATAATATTCTATTTCGATTTCGTATTTGGTTTGAAGATTTTCCCAAATTTGAAATCTTATAAACATAAGACTTTGAAATCACATGAGGAAGATTGGTATTTCATTAGATTTTATAGAATTTTTATGTAATAATGTTATAAAATATATTAAAAACATTTGTTTTGTAATAATCAATTAATAGAAAAATATTTTTATTAACTTTATTATTATTTATAAAGAATGAAATCAAATTTTAAATTCTACAAAGCAAACACAACAAATAATCCAAATCCAGATTCCTCCGATCCCCCTAAATCCTTCATATAAATCGAAGCTGTTAGGTCTCAAAAAGGAGATAGGCTAAGCTACAGGGTATTGTAGAAGGAGGGGTTGAATATAATACTTCAAAATAAAAACACAGAGACCTAACAGCTTAAAACTTAGAGAAACTTTGGTGGGAAAATAAAGACTTAGAGAAAATAAAGACCTAACAGCTTAAAACTTAGCTACTTGAAACAATCTAAACACTTAGAGAAAATAAAGAACATAGCTTAAAACACTAAGTAAAGTATGAACTTTGGTGGTATAAATTGAAGCCCTCAAAACCATTCCATCATACCAAACGTAGCTAACGGTTTCATTTATGAAATTTGGTGGGATTTAGAATTCAAACCGTGTTTGCTTTAAAGAAAAGATGGGAATGACACCTACAAGCATTGTATTTAGAAATTTGTAACGACCCACAATTCAGGATAAATCTCTTAATTCTCAACAAGGATAAAATTCGACCA
>LUCG01021898.1:0-18617 GCA_001633085.1 Carthamus tinctorius | reverse complement strand
GGTAGGTGTGGTGGTGGTGGTGGTGGGTGTGGGGTGGCATCATACTAACATAGCAAAACAGGTCCTTGAACCCTATAAGTAAACTAGATGGACGAAATTTGTAATTTAGTCAAACATATAATGAATTGGCATCCTATGTGGCACTTTTACCGGTTACCTTCTTAGTAGGTAAACCGATACACACAATGGCAACTTTAGCAAGTTCGATATATTAATTGGTAATTTTTAAAGTTGAGTACATACAATGATAAAACGTGACAAGTTCGATACATCCCCATATAATTAACCCCCCTAAAAATTATAGTTACAAACTACAATACGTATCACGAAAATCGAGATCTAATTTCAGTGATATACAATTAGGAGTAACAAAAAAAAATCTATTATTTACCACTTATATTTGAGGTTAGACTAATTAAAAAGAATCATGCAATAAGAACTTAAAACATCTTTATCATCCTCTTACTAAACAAGAGGTAAATGCATGTCTTATTAACATTTGTATGCAATCTTATTTCACAAAATCTCTTTGAACATCGTTATTTACTTTGCAATATATATAGACATTATTATGAGATCCAATTTTTGATGTCAAATTTTAATTTATTATGCTAATTAACTTATTTACTAAAAATATTTGATACACGATTAAATTAAAAATTGAAACCCAAATCGCATATTAATAGATCAATTATGTTATTTTGACTAGTAATTGTAATGTAATTTATCATATTATAAGTTATGTTTTATAAAACTTCATAATATGAATAAACAAATTGTTGGGTCTTTGGAAGCCAGATTACACCAAAGTATGTAAACTTAAGATCTATTTAGTTGGAAAACATGAGTTTTAGTTAAAACAAAATATCATAGAACAGAACAGGATATACAATGTACAACAAAACTTTTAATCAGATTATTCCATAAAATACATAGATAATCAAAAACAATTTTTAACATGTCTTTGATTTTATTTTTGAAACTTAAAATAATTTTATTCATGCCATGGTTTTTGACTATGCTAAAATGATTCATTATGATCCACATAATTTACTAATGCAAGTACACCATGTACAATATATATACAGAGGAAGGTTCAATTGAAAACTTATTTTCCATTGTGAATGTGAGAACATTCGAGAGCGTATCACGTGACATATTCAGTCTGAATAATATAAGATTATTGAAAACTGAATAATGTTGTATTATTCAGACCGAATATGAGTCGAATAGGACGTGTGACGCTCTCTCGGATGTCCTCATGTTCGTAATCAAATTTGAGTTTTCATTTAAACCTGACCCTTCACACATATATAGTAACTATTAAATCATCTATAAAGCGTATTAACAAACCGATTGTATCATTTACGAAAGGATAAGAAACATGATCAAAGGGCTTTCGGCCTAACGATATATCTTTGGCCTTTAATGAGATAGGGTCTCAAACCTCATCATAGTAATTTATGAGTTTTCTTCTTGTTTTTTTAAGAGTAAATTACATATTTGGTCCCTGTGGTTTACACTTAATTGCACTATTAGTCCCTATTTTAAAATAATTATGGATTTGGTCCCCGTGGTTTGCACTTTCTTGCACTGTTGGTCCCTATGGTTTACACTATATTGCACTGTTGGTCCCTATGGTTTACACTATATTGCACTGTTGGTCCTTATGCTTTACACTATATTGCACTATCGATCCTTATGCTTAATAGACTGAAAGTTAGGGACAGGGATCAACAGTGCAAGAAAATGTAAACCACAAGGACCAAGTCCATAATTATTTTGAAAGAGGGACTAATAGTGCAATAAAGAGTAAACCACAGAGACCAAATATGTAATTTACTCGTTTTTTAATATAAATATTACATATTACAAAAATAATGATGAAAACATGTGAAAAATTTATATTAAATCCACATAATCATAAAACCCAGTATTCATCCTTTACAATTTCTATTTCAAAATTTCCCTAAGCTACACAAGATTTTAGAAATTTTATTTACTTTTTCTTTCATTCATTATTTTAGGTAGAAAATTTCCACAAATATTACAATAAGTCAATAACTTGTCAAACTCTGAAGGACTATATTGGAATATTTTGAAATGTACTGATCATTAATGAAATTTACCATAACATTAGGGACCATAATTGTAATTATCCCTTTTTCCTTTTTCTGCCGTGCTTTTCACCGCTCGAAGTTCAGAGCTGTTTTATCTATCCTCCTTCCACCGCCGGCCACCGCCGCCGCCACGGCCACCTCCGCCACTTACCATGGCGACAGCCGCCGTATCACTTCTTCACTTAACTCGAATTCCTCGCCGCTTCTCTCTTTTTCCTTTACTCGCTCCTCCTAGCGTGTCGTCCCTTAGGTTTAGACGCACCTGCAAACCTCGGCTCTGCTTCAGTCTCTTTCGCGCGAATTCGAGACGACATTTTGCAGTTACTGCTTCGAGCTCATCAGGTAGACATTGTTGTTACTGGTTGTTGTTGTTGTTGTTGATTTTTCACCTTGGCATTTCATCGAACATATGTGCTTCATTTTTGGATGTTCTCTTTTTGCCCTATGGTATAATCACACTTCACCCTTTCTATAAGAGACATATGATTTCAAAGCTGGTGCTTCTTATCAAGTGGAAATTTGATGTAGAATAGGTTGCAAGTTCATCAGTCTTCTTCTGTAACGTTTGTTGTGGTTATCGGTTTCTTTTTGTAAAGTTAGAGTAATTCTCGAATTGAAAAGGAAACACGTCGAGATCTGAAAGTGGAGACTGTATAGTTCTCTTCCTATTGCCCTCTCAACGAAGAGAGTGGGTTGCACTGGATTAGATTTTTAGTTGCCCATGGAATAATTCAGTTAGAAAAGTTTATAAAGTAGGGATTTTGAAAGGTCTATGTAGTATAAATGGTCCACTACTCACTAGTGAGGGTGGTGAGGAAGGAACTCAAGTCTCAAGTAACTTAAATATTAGTAGCATGAATAGAGAGCAGGTTTTATTCAAAATGCAAATATCAATATTTTCTGTAGTGATCGAGAAGCAAAAGAGAGGAGAAAAATATGAAACAGAGAGGTTGGGGAAGTTGTATGTGTATTTCATTAGTGAACCATTGCACGGTATGTATATGCCTTTTGACCAAGCTATAAAACAAAACCAACAAAAGACTAACTAAAAACTAAACCAACTAAAGACTAACTAAAAACTAAACCAACTAACTACCTAGTTAGTCTAACACCCCCTTCAAGCTGGAGGCTGTGTCAACAAACCAAGCTTGTGTAGAATGGCCGGATGTGCAGGACCTGGTAGGGGCTCTGTGAATGCATCTGCCAGCTGAGAAGAAACGGGAGGAAAATCCACAGTGATAATCCCTGCTTGCAATTGCTGTCTCACATAGTAACAATCCAATTATGTTTAGTCCTTTCTTGGAAAACAATATCTCTGTCAATCTTAAGTTTTTATGAAAATCAGAATGTTTTTGGCTCCCTTTCTGTTTTTCTATTATATGTTTGTGGAGGAGATGTTATATAATACAAGGTTTCTCTTTGCATTATTAGGCTTTCGGTTAATGTTAGAACTTTTTCCCCTCAAAACATTTTTTCAGCTTGAATCCATTTGTATGTGGGTATATGGCTCACTCAAAAGGGCGTTCAGATTGAAAGAAGTGATAAGTCAAATTGAGAAAGACTTGAAGTGATGTGTTGTATTACTAGATGCTTAGACCAAACTCCTGTATTATTCCATACATTGCCAGGGCTCTTATAATTCAAATGTGGGTGTTTGCATCTTTTTTCATCGGTTGGTGCTGTGACTTCAACATGATATGGAAAGTTTGCTTTGGCTTGAAGGTAAAACAAGAATTAATTTGAATGGTTAGGAACATGTAGAGGTGTCAAGAAAATCCTATTTTTGAAGGGCAAGGTAGAATTTATGTGATTGTCATAGTGATAGTATCAAGTGATCTAGAGGGGCTTGAATTTGAATCTGCAACTTTTCTGAAGGTAGTAATTATATAATTTTTTTTCCCCAGTTTCTAATAGCTGGTAATTATAAAAGCCATTCTTTTCAAGATGCCTTTTTTTGTGGACGCTATATTGACACAATCTAATTCAATTTGAAAAATTATCCCACTAGATCAGAATAATCACGTTGCAGCAGTTGAAGAAACATATGACGTGATAGTGGTAGGAGGTGGCCATGCAGGCTGTGAAGCTGCACTTGCCTCTGCTCGTTTAGGGGCAAAAACACTTCTCCTGACACTGAATATTGATCGAATCGCATGGCAGGTTGGTTGATTCTAAGGTGTATTGTTTATTTTACTTGATGATCCGTTTATTTATTCCGTATATGTTTTCATATTGTTGGACATCAATATGTTAGTCTTTATGAGTTATTTGGTTGGTAAACAACTTTTAGTCCAAATATGGAATTGGGTAGCACACTAATACGATTAATAACAGAATCATATAGCGTGGAAGTTTCCTGTTGATGGTGTACGCTTACAGACTCTTCATGCTAATTTTTTGCATCATATAATATTTGAGTTGCAAAAAGGCCAACATGGATGTTCTATTCTAGAAGGTGATAGGTAATGGAAGATTAAAGAACTTAAGTGGTGGGAATTTTTAAAAAACTGAAATTGGCAGGGATAAAATCGTTTTAACGTGGTTATACATCCTACTTTTATGGGTGGAAACATTGGAGATAAGTCTTCCTTTATTACCTCAATCGGTATTCGGTATATTCACTTTATTTACGGAATAATTGCTATGCATTTGCTTCAAATACTCCTTGCGCGTGCGGCTATGTCTCTCCAATATCCCTCCTTTCCGGAGCATATTGTTGCTATATTGGCAGTCACGTCTAATACGAGGTGAAATTAACACACAAACTTGAATTTATGGCTTCACTCCTGGGAACTGCGTATTTCTTTATGCATTGTGAATAACTTTAATGTTCTAGATCATTTCTCACTAAGATGAGTTTGATACAGCCCTGCAACCCAGCAGTTGGTGGACCTGCAAAGTCTCAACTAGTACATGAAGTGGATGCATTAGGTGGTGAAATTGGAAAGATTGCTGATAGGTAATTTCACCCTCTAAGTAGATAGATATATTATAAGATGCTTCTGAAACTGTCATGGTCATATTTTTTTACTTCTACCAGATTCTGGCTATTTTATGACATGCAACTTTTGTATGTCGATGAGCTTGAGCTCAATACAGATCAGAGGTCTTAACATGCTTTAAATTTTCTCTCCTCTTACTCTATCCGTTTAACAAATGTCACTCTTTTCATGTTCAGAAAATGCGCTCTTTGCAATTTGCATGTAAATATTGTCAGACTTTCAAATAATGAGGGTCTTCTTTCTAAAAGTGGGAAAGCTGTTATGATCTGTACAAAACTTGCATTATCAATCCATTTAAACATCACTTGCTCAATCCCAAGAGGGTTATAGGTCTTACATTCTCGTCCTATAAATCAACCTTCTCTCATCGATTTTTTTAGAAGGAGGGAGGCACCTTCGGCAATTTTTTTTAATCACCAAAAGAATTTACATACTAACGTGGGACTCCCACCAAGCATGCCCTCACTGGCTATTAGGACTTCTTTTGTTGTTTATAGCATGAGAATTTTGACCTTTGGGATATAATGGTCGATGGCAAAATCCTCTTTAAATTATATCCTAAAACTATGTATTGACTATTGACATTGTAGTTTAAACTCTGTCCAATGCTTGACAGGGGAAAAATGAGTAGAGGTTTTTGGGAAAGATGGAATAAAGCAAAAATAGAACTAGTAAAATACAAACCATATGTAACAAGGCACTAACCAACTACCTTTATATGAATGGACAATGCTTTGACGTTCCAAAGAACGACGGTCGTTTTTCTTTTCTTCTTTTGTGATAATTTTCTGGGTGTTTTTAAAATTATTTATGCCTCATTATTTCACTTAAAGTTGCAAGCTATGGAACTTTTAGATCTTGGTTAGGTTGACCTAGGAGGGTCGATTTGGAGTTGACCTTAATAGAGGATAGAGTGCATGAAGTTTCCGATTCAAATTTGTTGTCCCCTGGCTGCTATGGTTCCTAAAGTCACCAAGACTAAGGAATCCTTAGGGTAAAAAGAATTAAGATTTGCTAATTATTGTCTAATTTCGTTAATCGTCAACTCAATGGTTGTGTGATATACTTGGTGTTGTGTTCCATCAACGTGTCAAACCTTAAAAGGCCATATGTCATATTTTTAGTTCCAAAAGGGTTCTTGAATGTCATGTTTAAGTAGCACCTCTATAAAATTTATCCATCGCTCTTACACTCAGCAATTTGCTCTAAGGTTATTACATAGATACTTATGATGACACTAGAAAATAAGTGCTCTGAACTTGATTCTTTGAAGTCATACTCCAATCATTCCACATAAAGGATAAGCTTCTATGGACAGTCCTTCGAAGAAGAAGTAGAAGCGGTTCTATCACCACTTCATTCCTACTACATGGACTATTTTAGCTTATTACGAATGGTAACATCCAGTCTTTTGAGTGATAAGTGAGTAAACCCTTTATTAACTAATTATGGTACTTTTCCAATGATTATTTTTCCTCAGATTGCACAAATGCAATAGAAAATGATTTATATTTAATTACATGCAGCACTGTGAATACTCTACATGTTACTTAATTCAAATCTAAGCTCTCAGATGCTCAAAATTTATATAAATACTTGATCAAAATTTCAATATCGAATTTTGTAAATCAGTTCCCTAATGTGTGAGTGATCCAACTGGAAGGAGTATTAGCAATGCCCTGGCCTTATATCCTATTGTTTCTTGCTTTTGTGTTAAAAGTCCTACCCAATTGACACTGCATTTCTCATTTTAAGGTTACTGATTATTTCTTGGTTCATACTTCAGGTGTTATCTACAAAAGCGTATTCTTAACCTCTCTAGAGGCCCTGCTGTTAGAGCATTGCGTGCTCAAACTGATAAGAGAGAATATGCTATCGAGATGAAAAATGTTGTAGAGAGGCAAGTTACTTAACTTCATTATTCAATTTTAATTTGGTTTATGATCTAACAGATACCAAGATTTTCTGCTATATTTATTTTCTGGCTTCCAACATACGTCCAACGGAACTCGCAATATGCTTTGACCCATGAACTTCATCTGGTTAACATATCTTCTTTGAACTCAATTTTTTAAGGCTCTTAATGTTGTGTGGTTGATTGAGACAGAAGATATAAGAAAGTGCTGTATGTTTCTATCAGAGGTGTTCTAGAGCGTACTACTATCTATTGGAGATGTATTGCTTGTACACATTTCAATGCGAATTGCTTGAACCAAGGTCCATTTCTTGGAAGGAGTGAGATTGTGACAGTTTTTCGACCCTGTGATGTAATTGTAAGATGGTTAAATAATCTCATTATCCTGGTTTGGAGGTGGCTGTTAAAGTTATGAACTAATGTAAGTTCAGCCCACAAAAAAGCAGGTTGTATATTTTTAGTTCTGGGTCGTGCTCATGCACCATATCCAAGTCCAAATCTTTTGCAGCTTTCATCTTCTTTTTATGAGGTTTCATTTGTCTTTATGGTTTCTCGTTTAAAACAGTTTCTTTGCAGGTTGGTTTTAGAACTTAGTACTTTCTGAATCTATAAGAAACCAAAGAAACTTTCACCTCATTCTTGTGAGTTTTGTTATCCTTGATCTGATTGGTTTCATATCTTCTATGCATCTTTGACATGATATTTCTTCAACTTTGGCTGGTTGTTCCTTAATTACTAGTTAAACATCTTTTCTCGCAATATCTACCTAGAGAATATGTTTCTGGAGGTAAGTTCAGGAGATCTAAACAATCATACCTGTAGAAATTAGTGGTTGCTTTAAGTCGTAGGTTTTGTGTATGGTGCTCATGGGGAATAAATTTTAAACTTTCTTCTGGTTTGTGCTTTGCACTGCAGTGAACAGTGTATAAAACAAGTTTATACCTAGTAACATATAATAGTGATCCAAACATTAGTTGAATAGGCTTTTCTTATCAACAATAGAGTACTGCGTATGGATCGTGAAGTCATACCTGGAGGCTGGAGGTACAATTGGTTATTGTAAGAAAGTGAAAATATATTGAATCTCTTGGATGTTTGTGACGATAGATCATTCAGAATTGACCTAAAGTGGGAGAACTATCAATTAAAATCTTGTGCCATATCTGGTTTCAGTTTCACTTGTATGCTGTTTGAGCAGGCGTGTTCTTGTACTTCATCTTCCTGATTGAATGCTTCTGTGACATTCTGCATTTTTGATTGAGGAATACTATATTTTCTTCAGTGGTTTTAATAGAAGCACCTTTTTTTTTATTTCACTGATGGTGGCTTCAGACCTACAGAATTTCTTAGAGGGTGTTTAGGAATTTTTGATTATCCCCATAAATTACTTTTGCTATTGGATTCCACGTTCTGGGTTATGGTAGTGTTAAAGATGATGGCACTTCTTGGAGAAGTATTATGTTTGTGTGCTTATAGACTAGAAGCAAGGAAAAACATGGACAGCGAATAGCCTGTTCTTCAAATGCAATGACTTCTTTGTCACATTCAAAAATGGTTCACAAGTCATGCTATCTAGCGATCGCCAATAAATGGAGGCTGGTCTTCTTGATTCAGTTTTTGGATTTGTGGCCCTGCCCTTGTTTCTTATTCTCCCTGACTGCCACCATGGCCATTGACTTCCTATTTCTCGTTAGTTCTTCGACTAAAATAATTCCTGTACAAAAGGCAGAACAATCTACAATTTAAACCCTTCTTCAAATTCCAGCAAGGGGTGCATCCTATACCTTGTTTTGCTTTGACATAGCGATAGCTGGTAACTATGTGCTTGGTAACATGTTAAGATAAGCGGAGCAAAATGTTTGTACAACTCGTAAAGTTTGATGATCGGGTAATCATTGTGCCGCCACATAGTTTCTTTATTTGTGCCAGTATTCTACTCCTATTATTCCTTCATATAATGAAATTCCCTTGTAATTAGCATTTATATATATGGTTTCATTGGAAAAGTATATGTTGGTGTACCCTTTCTAACTACTATTTTGCTTTTTCAGCACTCCCAATTTGTCTATTAGGGAGGCAATGGTAACAGATCTTTTGCTGGGAACAAACGATAATGTCAAAGGTGTTTGCACATTTTTTGGCATGAACTTCTATTCACGTTCTGTTGTTCTTACAACTGGCACTTTCATGAGTGGAAAAGTTTGGGTTGGCAGAACTTCTATGCCTGCAGGAAGAGCTGGTGAATCAGCTTCATATGGTCTTACAGAAAATTTGCAGTCACTTGGATTTGAAACTGACCGGTTAAAAACTGGGACACCTGCACGTGTTGACTCGCGCACTGTGGATTTCTCTGTTTTGGAGCCTCAGCACGGAGATGAAGAGGTTCTTTCATTTTAATCTAATATGTAGGTTTATCATAGTTATTAACGATCTCAAAATATCTGTCACTCCATGTATTATTTTGCTGGTAATATATATGTCCTGATAGAATTGTTACATAGGGTATCCATATATAGCCTCTAATGTATAGCAACTCTGTCCCTTGGGTATATGTGAGTAGGCAAAAGAAAGCTGAGGAGTTTAGCAGGATTGAGAAGTTTAACATTATAAGTAGCGAGGATGTGTTAGGATTTGTTGCTGCTAGAGGCCCTAGGTTGGGAAGGGAAGCCGTTCCTGTCAGCTTCTATGATTTCGAGCTTTCAAAAGAAACATATGTACAAGGTCTCTCTCATATCTAAAGTTTCGCATGGTATTAGAGCTCCAAGCCTTAGCTCTGGGGCTGCTGTTACCACCATGAAAGAATACCAGTTGCACCACTGATGGCACCTGGCTGTTGTGGCATGGTTTTTTCTTACTCCAATTTTGCAATTCACTAGAAAATCCTGGACTATCCTATGAATAGTTCAAATGAAATTTCTGGACCATCCTGGGATTATTTGAACCATTGATTAGGATAGTCCAGATTTTTCATCGTATCCTATTTCTAGTGAATTGCATGTCTTCTTCATAGCTGAAGAAGGAAACTTGCGCTTCAGAGTTGTCTGAGTAGGGGAAGCTAACGGGTATCCTTTGTTGCTTTAGGTGAACTTATTAGGCTACTCTTTAACTTGATTGGTTCTTGTTCAGTTTAGTTGATGTCGCCAACCTATATTTTCTGTAGATGGACTAGCTAGGCCGATTTGGGTCTATTCTTTTGTAGCGAAGCTTAGGAACCTGCTCACTTTTAGCTAAGAGCAAGCTTGTTTTTCATTCAGATTGTTTGCACTAGAATAACAGATATAGTTCTTTCCATTACCCAAGTTGATTGTTTCTAGCATCTTTAGCCTATCTGTAAGCAGAAGTTCCTAAACCTGGTACTGAAAATAGCTTCATGCCCTATATAACTAACAGATTGGCGATCCAATAAACACCAATTGAACATTGCATCTCTCTTGTGGATGCGAAAAGGTTGTAAACTGTATTTTGTATAAATGGATTTGATGTCCTGAAAGCAATCGTGATAAATTGGATTTGAGGCTCGTCAGGATCATAATGATGTTCTAAGAAACCAAAAACCAAACCAAACCAAACGAACCTCGTAAATCCCAAACACCCCTGGATTGCTACTTATCCCTATCCCATCTCATCCTCTAACTACAAACTCCCCTTCCGTCCATGCTACAGATCCCTACCCCACAGTCTTTTACCGTCGTCATACGTCTCCAAGAGCTCCTATCAGAGGTCACATCTTTAGAAATGTGTAAGGCTTCCATGTCCATCCTGAACTGCTCATCTCACATCCTCCTCGATTTGCCCCTCCTCCTTACCCCCTCAACCGTCATATCTCTATTTACCAGTGCCGTAGCCTGCCTCCCTCAAGCTTGTCCAAATCTCCATAACGTTCTTTCTCAGTTTATCCGTGATGCGTGCAACTGCCAACTCCACAAAAAAGGCCTTGTTCAGTGTCCTGTCCAACATGGTTTGGAATTTGGCCATAGTCCACCTGAACATCTCCAATTCTGCAACTTCTAACTTCCTCTCACATGCCTTTCTGATCTCCCAATACAACATGGCTTGTCTGATGGGCCTACCCTGTATAATTTCCTCTAATTTTTAGCGGGACTTTCTCATCCCACATACCCCTGTTGCAGCTCTCCACTTTAACCACCTGGTCTTCATGCGATATCACATCATCCACGAACCTCTGCCTCCTGAATCGTGGAGTCTAGATGCTTCATGCTTGAAGTTGTCCTTTTGAGGTAAATTTTCGGTTCCTACTGCAGACATCTATATCCTCGTTGCCTGCTAAGTTGCACCATAGACTTTTAGTCTTGGAGTGATTAATGCAAAATCCTTGTGTTTTCTAAGTCGCCCTGCATTTTTCCAGCCTCAGGTGCACCTCGGCCCTCAACTGCGCTACCGACCCAAGGTCGTCAGCATATTGCTATATCCATTTTAAGTCTTGACAATGGCGAGCATGATTAGATTGACAACCATTTCTTTGGAAGTACTAGCGCTCTAATCTTGTGATAGAGCATATATTTTGTAGCTGTCATACACTCATGGAAATAATTTTCTGTTCTAATTTTAATGTAAAAACAGTGTTAAGTAGAGCATTATCAGAAGCATGACCTAACATTCGGACAAGGCCACCTATGGCATCTGATTATAGCAACATATAGTGTCATGCTTGAATCAAGTTACATGGAGCTTTATGTTTTCAAGAAGCTTATACTGTTGTTACCAGCCTATCTCTTTACCTGGCTCATCACCTTTACTTTTAGTCCTACCCAATATCGTTTTTTCCTTGTAAATTATGAAAGGGAAGGCTAGTTCTTTGGACGGAAGTATTATATTAGATGGCCTTAGTAGTGGAACATGATCACAACTGAATTTACTCTAATGTCTTACCATACATCGGCCGGGCACTGTTCATTGTCCCTAGGAATAAGAGAATAAATTACAATTGCTGTGTTCTTAACATGAGTGGGTTGTATGCAGGTGAACTGGTTTAGCTTTGATCCCGAGTACCATATTGAGCGGGAACAGATGTGTTGCTATCTAACCCGTACGACAAAAGTGACTCATCAACTAATAAAAGATAACTTACATGAGACTCCCACTTATGGAGGATGGGTGGAAGCCAAGGGACCTCGATATTGCCCCTCAATTGAGGACAAGGTGTGCTGTTATACTGTTTCTTCACTATCTGGATCTCTTTCCTCGTCTGGACTCACTTTTTCTTGCTCTCCCAACTGAGACATTTTGTGGTTGGATATGCAAATATTAAATAACCTTTCGAGTCCTATAAACCATGTTTGTCATTGTGTTTATATACATATTTCAGAATTACAGTTACCAAACTTTTTGTAGTTTTGTCTTTGTAGTTGGCCCTGCATGCAGGACTCTTCCCCTAACTTTTACTTGACTAATGTGTTACTGTTTGTTCTTTTATCAGATTGTGAGATTCCAAGATAAAGACTCCCATCAAATTTTTCTTGAACCAGAGGGTCGAAGTGTACCTGATCTCTATGTGCAGGTGTCCTGGAGCTTTCTCACTGCATTTATTTAATCATTCCGAATCATTGATTTCCGTCTTTTAGGGGGCGTTTGGTTCACAGAATGGAATTTGATGGAATTGGAATCCATCAAAGGAATTGGAGTGGAATTTGATACAATTTGACCAGATATTTGGTTGGTAGGAATTCAATTCCTTCACTTAAGCCAAGGAATGACGGATTCCTTAAAATTTGGAACTTAATGGAATTCAAAGTATTCCATCAAGTTCATCTCGCGAACCAAACATAACCAAGGAATTTGTCATTCCAATTCCATAAATTCCTTTGAATTCCGTGAACCAAACAGCCTCTTAATTTTAATAGATGGGGCTGAAATTGGGATTATTTAGGCACCAATTGCGTTCATATGGTCTGTGCATATAAATGTTGTTTTGTATGAACTAATATTATTTGTCAAACTTACCTTGGAGGGTGGGTATTCATATTCCCTTTTGGAAATCAAGTAAGAATTACCTTTCATTATAGCTCTAAAAATGTCTTTTTTAATTGCTCTCCACTTATCACCCTTGTCTCATGGCAAGTGTTGGTGCATTACCTTTGACTATTTACCCTTCCATGCAGATGGTATAATTTTTTTTTTCTCATTTTGTAATTTGAGTATTGACCCTTGATTCATTTTTCCTTTTCTTCTTTAACCTTACAGGGTTTCTCAACTGGCTTACCTGAAAGATTACAGTTACCACTTTTGAGAACTTTACCAGGACTAGAGAATTGTTCGATGCTGAGGCCGGCATATGCTGTAGAGTATGATTACTTACCCGCGCATCAGTGTTCCAGGTCACTTATGACAAAGAAGATCGAGGGACTTTTTTTCTCAGGCCAAATAAATGGAACAACAGGTTATGAAGAAGCTGCTGCGCAGGTTCGTCGTGAACAAAAGCCTCTTTTTTGCCTTTTTTTTGTTTACAGTTCAAATTGAGTGGCATCATGTTTCTTATTTTAATATTTCTACTATTGAGTTTTGTTGTATATACTATTTACTTGCTTTTGGTCTTATTCTGTCCGTTCATCTTCGTAGGGAATTATTTCTGGAATAAATGCTGCCAGGCATGCAGACGGGAAACCCCTCATAGTTCTTGAGAGGGAGAGCAGTTATATAGGTACCCTAATTGATGATCTAGTCACCAAAGATCTTCGAGAGCCTTATCGGGTGCTGACAAGGTACTATGGAACATCAATTGGCTAAACATATATACCATGTACTAATGACTAATGTAGCTATGCAAACTATTAAGATTTCCTTTGATATGCTGGAAAGCAAATTGGAGAATCTTTTAAAGATATCATATATATCATCTTATTGTCTTTTCAACCTCAACAAATAGGTTTTCAGATTTGTTCTTTCATGTTGAGCTAATGATGTGGTATGATAAGAACCAAACCACACTCGTCATCCCCTGTTCTATCAACAGAAGTGGAAAATATAACGGGATTAATTGATTGCAGTTTTCTTTTTAGCTCTTCCATATGATTGAATTATTACACTTGGCGTAAGTATTTGCTTCATTTTTATCCCCTTCTATTTCAATGCTATCCTGTATTAACTTTAAAATGAGACTATTATACTGATGCAACTGTAGGTGGTTTTGCTGATTGCTTTTCCCTAATGTTCAGCTGGTTGAGACTAGAATATCTGTAGATGGTATTTTAAGCTTGATTATTGAATTTTACCATGTCAAACTGGAAGTTAGAATTAAGGTTAGGATGGGCAATTGTATGTGCACGTTTATGCCTGAAATTCCCTTGAAATCAGTATTTTGCTGAAAGATGAATCACAATTTAGATAAATTCTTCCTGAAGTTGTTACATTATGCATTTGTGATGGGATTTGGAACTTTAGATTGTATTACAATGAACATGGCTTAAAACCTATTTTTTTTTCCATATTTTGTATTAAATGTTTCTTTAATATGCCTTTCCTGTTAAGAGCCAGAAAATTTGCCTATGCTTTCATTCTTATGAGAATGCTTACTCTGCTTTCAGCCGTTCAGAATATCGGTTGATTCTTCGATCAGATAATGCTGACAGCCGCCTCACACCTCTAGGTCGTGAAATTGGTTTGATAGATGACAGAAGGTGGACAGTGTACCAGGACAAGCAAGTTCGAATCTCAGAGGAGAAAAAGAGATTAAAAAGTGTCCGGGTTACAAGTAAGACCAACCATCACAGTTTTCATAAGAGACTAACAATGTAGTTGTATGAGTAGAAAGCTAAAATTTTCCAAAACTTCAAGGAAACCTGGAAATTCTTGTTATATGTATTATATATGTAGTTTCTAAATGCTTTGATGCCAACTACATCCCATATATTCTGATACGTAGATTAGCTCTGGCATGCCCTGCAGACAATCTACACGTTTCTTGATAGTTTGTTGATGGTTTAATTATTCTTTGCCCAAATGGTATTCATATCGACTATGTTAAAAGAATTTTGGATCCTATAAAATTTAGGTCTACTATTCTTTTTTCTTTTTTTGGTAAGAATATGCAAGCAGAAGCTTGAATATTGCATGTCCTAGGATTTAAGGTACATGCTTTCTACCTTTTAGGAATGCCTGAATTCCATGCAAATTTTGATAGGAAAAGGAGGGCCACCATCATTGACGTTTTTAAATGTCATTACTTTCGCTTTGTATATGTTCAGTGTCTTTTATCTTGTAGAACACATAGTACATACAGTGGCGGATCCTGGATTTTTCCTAGTCAGGGCACCTTTAAGGCAGGTTAAAGTCCCGCAAAGTTGTTCGATGTGTTTTTAGCCTAATTCCACCATTTCAAGGGATTTTTAATTTCTTTTTTGTTGATTTCAAGGGATTCTAAGTCTTTTTGTTGATTTTGATGGACTTTTTTCAGTTTTTTGGTTGATTTCAAGGTACTTTTTTTGGTTGATGGGGGCGTAGATGAGAAATTACTGGAGGAACTACGGTTGAAAGTTAAAAAACATTGTTTTTAAACCAAAGAAGTTCCCCTCTTTTTTTTAACGGGGACCCTCCCCCCCCATGCTCAAGTTACCCCGGTTGGTCCACAAGATGCCCTCTGGGTGTGTCTGGTACATGGAAAGGACTGGACGGACGAGGGTGAGGTAGGCGGGTGAAGAAATTGTGGAAGCTTTTGGAGGGGTAGTGTAGTAATTTATCAAGCTTGTCCTATATCTCTGATTTTTATTCCACAAGTTCTTCTTGTCCTTGCATTTTGGGGATTCATTATACAAATTTCTAATTGGTGGATCTTACAGGTGAAGAATTAGCTGATGAAATTACTCTTCTGTCTGGCCAGCCAGTCAAGGATCATTCTACACTTGAAAGCCTCCTTAAGAAGCCACATATAGAATACAAAGTGTTTGACAAGCATGGATTTGGAAATAATGACCTGTCTAGGATAGAAAAGGAATGCATTGAGATTGATATCAAGTACGAAGGTCTTATTTCACGCCAGCAGAGTCAATTGCAACAGGTTAAGAATCTAAATTAGCTCAATTGTGGCTTTCATTTCATTGCCGACTTAATAACCTTCCTTCCACAGAAGAAAAGACGATTCCACTTTATGATATTTGTTGTCCTGAAATAAGAGTGCTGTTTTGAAAGTTTTTTATTTTTTTGGAAGGGTGTCCCGATAAACTTGGTGGCTACAATTGTTGTGGACGTCTGGAATTGGACCCATACGGGATATTCCACCACATTCCTCTTAGCCTCAACCACTACGCCAAAACCCTTGTGGTTTTCTGTTTTGAAAGTTAGAAATTAGTAAATTTGAAAGTGGACACTTATTTTGGGACAAATATAAGTAGACAAGTGGTCACTTATTTTGGGACATAAAAACTTGTGCACTTGAGTATATATGTATTCCTTTTCTCAGAATTTCAATATATATTCATCATGTTTTCAGATGGTTCATCGACAACATAAACCCCTTCCTGCAGACTTAGATTACTATGCTATGAAAAATTTGTCACTTGAAGCACGTGAAAAGCTATCGAAGGTATGTTTCCTTTCTAGTCGTGCTATCTGACATAACTAGGCTTTTATAACACCTGGAATTCTGTTTATGCTGGTGGTTTGCCTGCTTCAGTTTCTTACTTCTTTAAGTTCTATTGTGCCATGTTTTATAGGTGGTAAGGGTAGCAGAAAAGGAACATGTTTCATTTATTAATAGCTGGTTTCTATTTAGGAACGAAATGAAGCTTTTTACTGGTGTCTTCAAATTGAATTTATCCGAAGGGGTAAAAGAGGTTGTTTCTGTGAAAACCTTTGGCAAACAAAAAATTAGAAACAAACAAACAAACAAACTACATGGGAGAGTGCGTAAAGAAGCAACCAGTATGGTTAATAGAAAATGCAGATGCAAGGAAATAGGAAAAAAGTTCAAGGAAAACACATAGTACCGAGTCAGAGAGGCCCTGGAGTTCGTACTTAAATGTATTGTTTTATAAATTACTGTTCTTGATTTTTCCCCCTTTTAGGTGAGGCCACAAACAATTGGTCAAGCAAGCAGAGTCGGTGGGGTTAGCCCGGCTGATATTACAGCCCTCCTTATCGTCATGGAATCCAACCGCAGGAAAGCTCAAGAACTCAAGACCCACCAAATCTTGGCTTCTGTTATTGATGCGGATTCTGCATAACTTCCATTTTCTACTGAAAATCCGTTAATGAACGAGTTGAACAAGTTTCAACTTTTGAGGCAACGATGAAATTGCATCCTGTACATATGGATATGATTTCATGCTCGTGTCAAATCGATGAGTGATGAGTATCAATTCTCGGTTGGTTTTGGGCATCACAGAAGAGAGGACAAGTTGGTAATTAGATAGGAATTACATATATCAAAATATTGAAATGTGAATATATGTATTTTTGTTATATAATATCCATCATTGAAAAAGTAAGGGGCTGTTTGTTTAAAAAAAATACCTCTTAAAACCTATTGGGTCTGAAAATTAAGAAGTTTGTAGACTTAAAAGACTGTTTTATTTTCAAGAAAATGTCTGAAAACTGCCTATAATCCTTTGAAATTTTAAGAGGTGCACCCTCCACCTTGTATTTATTAGATATGAAATCATATTTTAGACTTAAAAACCTCTAAAAAAACAAACGAAAAGTGTCTTGCAAGCAATGTCTAGGTTATTAGACAGGTCTTTTTCAGAGTGATTATTGCTGTTAGCTTTTTAATTAGGCTTTCAAATTCAAGCCTTCTATTCAAAATGTGATTCATATTATTTATTCTTACGAAATGCAAACAAGGGACAATCAATGTCAAATCTCTTCATCTTTTCAATCTTCTTTTAGGTCTTCAAATTTAAATTTAGTTTTTGTTAATTATACATTTTCTATTAGGACTAGATGTATTTAAGTGTAATTAGTAAAGATGCATTTAAGTGTAATTAGTAGGAGACTTTTCATCTGTATTTGTATCCCTATATATGAAGACTCTTGTTATTAGTTTGATCATCAATAAAATACAACCCTTTTGAGTTATCCTAAAAACTCTTTGGCTTAATTTGGTATCAGAGCCAAGTCGGTCACACTCACCTAAGGGCAGATCTTCACGATCCAACACCACGTGATCAACATATCAAAACCTGACCACCAACAGCCGCCGCATGCGCCACTACTGTACGTTGCCGGAAAACTAAAAAAATGGGTAAAATAGCCGTTTTTTCGACACGTTTGACTCTCATGTCTGAACCATCGTGTTAGTCACGAAAAACCGATCAAGACCCACCTGTTCAACTTGCCAACCACCGCTGTCTGCCGCCGGCGACCACCACTGTCCGTCGCCACTGCCGGAACCCTAATTTCCAGATTTAAAATTTTTGTCTCCCCTTTATTTTTTTTTCTCAAGCTCTACATCATGGCTCTAATAGCCTCTTTCACAACAGCGGAGAAGCAATCTCACAATTCCCACAAGTTTGCTTTTACCTTGACTCCTACAAACTATGGCTATTGGAAAACAATGATTCAACATTTTCTTGTCACAAATAACCTATTCGGATATATAGATGGAGCAATACCTTGTCCATCCAAACA
>LUCG01021896.1:4378-24263 GCA_001633085.1 Carthamus tinctorius | reverse complement strand
TATATTTTTAAATATTTTTGGGTACCGCGCATCGCGCGGGCTACCCACTAGTATATATAAAAGCAACAACCTAAGGGACTTGAGTTGGCATAATGAGTAGCAAATATCCATTGAAGTTGATGGGTGTTTTTGAAAGTTATAACCAAACCCATGTTTAATGATAAAACTTAATGTTTGACAATTGCAACAAGACAATCTACGTATTTCTAACGAGTTATTCACGCTACCGCGTAACGCACGGTTTTGCCCCTAGTTTTGATAAAAGCAAAGAGAGATTACAGCTGAGCTGAAATAAATCAATTCAGCGGGATGAAGAAGCACTTTTCCCGTGAAACAATTATGCTTATATTCCACATCCCTTCCACCGCTCTCTCTTCTCTCCGCCACAATGGAATTCCATTCAGACCATATCGTAATCTTCTTTGCCCTATGGTTTAATAAGTATTATCGGTGGAGGTAGGAACCCTAATAACTTGTGTGTGCTCATAATTATGGTTTTTGGTTAGGTAATTCACTCAGATTATATGGTTTTTAGTTAGGTAATTCACTCAGATTGTACAATAAAAAGTTCTTTTCAGATTCTAAAGCTAGATTTTAATATCCATTCTGTAGTTTTCTAAAATTTGAATAACAAGGGAATAGCTTGGGGAATGTTTTTTCCCCTTGCATTACTATCGACCTTCTCAATTTTTGCGATTTGATTGTGTAGGTTTGGCGTTGATTTAGAGGGAAAAAAAGGTATACGCCACCCTCTGGGGCGCCCCACCGCACCGGTCCCACGGTGATCATGGGGAGGTAAATCATCGCATGCATCTCATTGGAAAGGTGCCATGCCCATGGCTTGAACCCGGGACCTCACACATATGGATTTCACCCACACCTTTACTGCCAAGACAAATCAGAGGGGATGGTTGAGATTCTTCGTTATGGTAAGATTGTATTCAGAATAATTAGATAAATCTCAACTGAAAATGTTGTAGAGTGTTATAAGATTGCTACATGTCATTTGATGTAGGTAAACAAGTGCTTTGGTGAAGAAAATTATTATTCTTAAATCCTTTGAAAATTAGGGTTTAACTTCAAGTTTAAGTTATTTAATTTGAGAACTCGGATTGCATCACTTGGAACTGGAATTGGATGGAATGAATTCAACAATTTCACTAAATAAGATTACTTTTTAGTTGCAAACACTCTGTTTGATCATTGCTCTAAGATCTTTATGTATTTAACATTTAGCCCAAGAATTATAGATCAATTGTTTTGTATACATAAATGATTTAGAAAAGAAGATGGACTTAGGGGACAGCCAAGTAGCAAGCCAGACTCTCGCTCATGGTTCTTGCATTATTGGAAATGCATATGGAAAGTCCCGCCCCCTACTTGTTTCTTCTTAGAACAAACAGTCATTGAGACAAAGAAGAAATGCCCGTAGGACCTCCCCGACTGAGCAACTAAACAGAACATGAGTCGATATTGTAGATCAAATAAAAGAATTGTCAAAATAATAACCATCATTTCAGTTGGCTAAAGAATCAATTTTGGTCGAATAGAATGTATTGAGATCCTCATTACTGGTAGGATAACCTGAGAACAATTTTTGGATCACCAACAATTGTACTATTGACTAGCTTGCCCTCAACAAAAACTTTATTTTTGATTATCAGTCAAGTAAACTGTAATAGAAATTTTCATATACGAATCTTACCATTCTTTATCCTCTGCAACCAATTTGAACACCGTCGAATTTTCCATCTAGAAAATTAGTATAATGCGTGTATATGTAAAATGGAACAAACAGATATGAATGTGAAATCATCTAATGACCACCTCTTGTTTCTTTCCCTTCTGCCTACCAATGCGTGAACAGTGGTTTTGATGGCTATTCATACGATGGAACCATCTGAAGCGTTTGTTGCACCATCTATAATAAATTTTATATTGTTTTCCTTTGAATCGTCCGTATTAGAATAAGACTGTTCGTGGTTCCTCTCTTCGTCGAAGTCATTTTCACGATCATGAAATTAAAGGCCATTGGATTCAGATATGGCTAGCCGTCCAATAATTTTAGCCATCGAAGTGATCTTAGGGGAAGAATTAAAGGCCTGAGTATCAGCTTCTAGGCCTATCAACACTTATGCAACTGTATGGATTCGTGCCACCGAGAAACACATCAGAGCCCCTATTGCCTTAGCCGAGGAAGAAACCTTGTTTGGAAGGCAGAGATCATATTCCGTGTCTCCTTCGGTTTCTTCCATAAAAATACTTCATCAGTTCATTTCATCTGCAAGCCTACACAATTAGAAAGACATGCAACCATCATTTGATCGGCGATGGTCATTACGTTTTAAGTGATAGCCCTTTCATTTTATCAGAATCCGATGTAATATCGGAACTATCACTTAAAATGTAATGATTGCTATATCGGTTTATGATAAAATAAGGAGACTAATCACTTAAAACGTAATGGGCATCGCTGATCAAGTTGTTGCAGTTGCTGCATGTCTTTCCACTTGTGTAGACGCGTAGATGAATTGATGAAGTAATTTTATGGAAGAAACTGGAGGAGACACAAGATATGAACTTAGCTTTCCAAACAGGGTTTCTTCCTCGGCTGGTGTTAATACGGTTCTAATGCTTCTCGGTGGCATGAATCCGTATAGTTGCATAAGACATAAGTGTTGATAGGTCCTGAAGAAGATGGTCGAGCCTTTATTTCTTCCCGTGAGATCACTTTGATGGCTAAAATCATTGGCCGGTCGGCCATATCTGAATCCATTGACCTTTAATTTCGTAGTCGTGAAAATGACTCCGACGAAGATAAGGAGCCACAAGCTGTCTGATTCTGATACGGACGATTTCAAAGAAAAAACAAAGTAAAATTTACTGTAAGATGGTGCAACAAACGCTTCAAATGGTTCCATCACATGGATGGCAATCAGAACCGTTGTCCATGCAAAGGTGGGAAGAAGGGAAAGAAACACTAGAGATACTCATTAGCTGTTTTCGCATTCACATTTGTTTGTTCCATTTTACGTATACACGCATTATACTGATTTTCTGGATGGAAATATCCAACGGTGTTCAAGTTGGTTGCAGAGGATAAATAATGGTCGGAAAATTGCTATTAAGTTTGCTTTTCATGACTGATTATCAAAGATAAAGTGTTTCATAGAGTGACAACTTATGTGGCTTGTAGGTAATAGTCAATAGTACAATTGTTGCTAACCCAAAGACTGTTCTTAGGTTATCCTACCAACAATGAGGTTTTCAATATATTCTATTCAATGAAAATGATTCTTTAGCCAACTGAAATGATGGTCATTATTTTGACAAATCTTTTATTTGATCTACAATAACGACCCATATTTTGTTTTGCTGCACAACCGGGGTCTTACGGGCATGTTTTCTTTGCCTCAATGACTGTGTTCCAAGAAGAAACAAATCGCGGGACTTGATGTTTCTTAGAACTGTCTCATAATTTTTTTTCTTGTGCTTTCTTTCGTATGTTATCATTAGCATCCCCCTTGATTTTAATTTTGGTTAAATTACAACACATACCATAAGTATTTATTTATGTTACTGTTGTGTAATGGAATATTAAATGTTATCAGAGAGAATCAAAGGTTTCTATTACTGACTTTATTTCTCTCTTACTTACATTAGGAAAGGAAAAAGAAAAGACTTTATACAAAGGGAAAAGAGGAAAACCCTAAAACAGCTAAAAGGCCCTGGGCCCACTGCAACCTAAAGAATAATAACAAGAGCTAAAGAATATTAACTGCTCCAAAGAATATTAAGGCATTGTTTGGTAAAAATAAGCTAGCTTATAAGTCAGGTACATGTTTGGATGGACCATAAGCTAGCTTATAAGTTGGCTTGTAAGCTAGCTTTTTGAAAAGCTACTATCACTAGCGTTTTGGTGCTTATGGGACTTGTTTATTTTTTTACCAAATATACCCCTACTAAGTTTTACACTAATTTTTAAACATGTCTTTTTTTTTTTGTCATTTTATGGTCATAAACTACCTTATCAGCTAGTTTTTGCCAAACACATGTTATTCCTCAACTAGCTTATCAGTCATTAGCTACCTTATCAGCTAGTTTGCCAAACATAGCCTAACAATCCTGAAGAATATTAACTATTAATTCTAACATTAACCATTAACCATATGTATTCGTCTTCTTTGTTACTGTGAATATTTGAAATGCATGCACCAAGTTCTCTCTTTCCTAGAAATTCTACTTATTTTAGTTTGAAGGAGGCTTAACGTTCACTAATGCAACTTACTTGTGGCATTGGTAATAATATGTTACCTCAAACATAACAGAAACAAATAAATTAGAAGGATTGAAGAAGGTTGACATATGTCATACAATGAGTGCCTTCTTTCATCCTCATGCATTTTGTTTATAACTAATGATTGGGATAATGTGGAAGAACATTGTATTTGAGTTGAATTGTTCAACTATGTTTGTTTATGCTCTCGTTTTTCTTTCTGGTACTTCTTTTCAGGTGGCATTTGCAAATAAGGCGTTTTTGACTTACAAATCACATGAACATATTATTGAATTTAAGTTTAAGGCTGTTGAATTGCTCATCTTAGTTTGTTTTGCAGGAAAAGTTATATGATATGGGGAATGCTTACAACAGCCCCAAATTAACGTTCACGATGTGACTGATTAGGAGGAAATCTTCGATTGTTTCCACCGGTGATACGGCAGAAATTTTTGAAGGAAGATCCTTTCTAATGTCAAATGCTTATCCATGTACTTCTCCATACTCCAATCGAACGAGGTAAATAGTTATATTGTTTTTGTTAGATTAGTCGACTCTTAACATTCATTTAACTGATTCAAGATGAATTTGATCCATACAAAAATCACATGGTTGCTTTGCAGCTTGTAGATTTGTAGTGTGCATAAATCATGCAATTATTCTTGTATATTTTTTGAGGTGTTGTAGTTACCTGAAAGCATCAACCGCTGCTAAGAGGATTAATTTCAGCAGTTGGTTTTGTAGGGTTGTAAGGCTGCAGTATTGGATGAAAGCAAGTTTGATGTGCACTTAAAGTTATGGGCACTTTGAATCCATTGATAGTTCTATAAGGTTGGTATGATGTTTTGTTCATTTGGTGAATACTGACTCATAATCTTTCTTAGTTTAATCACCCATATGTGTTATTGTTTTTACATCCAAAAACCATATATATATATATATATGTTGCCACTCTCTTGATACAAAGAGAAGGAATCTGTAAATTCAAATTTGTTATGTGACATATGTTTCTTATTTTTTCTGTATAAATTATATGGCAGATTGCTTAATTGGTGGATCGGGTATTCACCTAACATGCTGTGCTGTCAAGCATACTTACTCCAGCAAAGATGCGTAGGATGTACTTGGGGATCCCAAGGTACTTACTTTGCATTTATTTGAATAAAGAATTTGAAAGCTTATTATTTCCTTTACATATTCATGTGTAGACTAGGCTGTCTATGTAAAAACACCGATATTATCCTTTTGCCATTTTTTGTCAGTCATGCATTCAAAGTCATGTCAAAGGTCTCCAAATGATGGCCTTAGATGGTTGTGAAACATTTATTATCTAAACCCTAAGTTTTAAAAGAAATGCTCCAAGTTGTAGTCATTTTGGAATGAGAGCCCTACAACTAATTTAGAGAGTCAATTGAGTGGCTTTTCAATGTCAACACATGGTTTATTTTATAGATTTTGGAGGTAAAAAAAGATAAAACTATATTAGTTTTTATATAGCAATTTTCATAGATGATTATATAATATAAGCCAAACCAAACTAACCTAGTATATGCAACCGCACTAAGGGTTGGGTCTTGGGAAGGTAGGACGTACGCGAACTTGACCTCTACCCTATGGAGTAGAGTCGTTGTCTTTCATGAACACCCTTGGGCTGTGCAAAATGTTGCTAAGAACAAAAGGAAGTTTGTCTAAAAGCATGAAGACTTTGAAACAGGAAAAGAGTAGAACAGAAGACCAAAAGAAAAATACGATGAAAGTAGGAAGTGAAAACAATATCACGAACACAAGATGCACGTACAAGGAAATATAACAAAGGAAACTACACAGTCCCAAAGTATCTTAAAGGACTCTGATAATCTATATGCTAACTCCCTAACCCTACCCCCGTCTACCTTACAAGCGTCCTTCCCCACGCTTAAGCTACCTTCAGGCCCCCCTTAAAGGACTCTGATAACCTATATACTAACTCCCTTAAGCTACCCCGGCCACTAGCTCTTCTTTAGCCGACTTTATAAAGTCAGAGTCAAGACCAATCATTAGAGACATGATGCATCTATGGCAAAGCACCCCCGTTGATCACGGGAATCAAGAACGTTCGAACAAGCAAGATCCGTGGGTTGGTACTTGAACCCATATGGCAAGGCATGGGCATTGGCCTAAACGTGACAATGGCAGCAGAACCACGACCATCGGCCACACCGGTGACAAGGAGCTGGTACTGCATTATCCATTCTTGCTAACAATTTCAATCACCAAACCATGGTCTACCGTAGTAACAGCCCTATTTTTCAGCCAAGTATATGCCTGATTTTTATTATAATTATAATAAAATAATAGTTTCTAATGAGCCCTTAATATAAGAACTAAATTACATCTTTTAGTATAGAAATCAAAAGGGGTAAATAGGCACATAAGTAGCTTACAAAACTACCTATCATCAAGTCAACAAGTAGCTTGATAAGCTACTTATGGACAAACAATTTAAGCCTGATGAATGAATGACAAAGATAGCACGAGGTGTAGATCTTATCCATAGAAGCATGAGGTGTCGAAATTTTTATGCCTAAAAGCATAAGCACGACAAAGCAAGCCTAGAAGCACGAGGTGTCAATTTAGAAGCACGAGGTGTCGAGTTCTTATAGTATTACAAGTTGAAAAGCTATGTGAACAAGTACCCTTAAGCATGCAATACACCCTATAAATAGGAGCTTAAGGAATTCATTCTTTTCATCCCAAAGACTAAAAACACTACCTAAGAAGCATAAAAAGCAAGGATTAAGAAGTGGGTTAGAAATCCCAAAGCAAGGTATAAATAAGGTGAGTATGTTATGTGCTTTACTGGGATACATATGTGCAAATGTTTTATGCATGAAAGAATATTGCCATAATTTCCTTATAAAAGTTGTTATGATTATGTGGCAAAGTACATGTTTTATGCAATGATGCATATGTGGTATGTGAGTTTTTATGCATGTTAAGTATAACCAGTTAAATACCCCACGTACGGGGATATAGAAAGAAGGGACGTATTGCAAACGGACATTATTGGGGAGCCCTTATGTGGACCCGAGGTTAAAGAACCTGTGAGAAGATTGGTATTGGTATACTTAACATGTAACCATGAGATCTCAAAGAAATGTTCATATGCGTGAAAGTTTATTTTTTTGGAAAGTATGTTTTATCATGAAACCATAACTACCCACTAAGCTTAAAGCTTACGTATTCCATGTATGTATCTTAGGTAAGGAGTAAAGAGGGATAGCATGAAGTAGTACTATTCTAGTCAGAAACAAAGTTTGTTGTATTGTAAGCCTTTTAAGTTATGTTTCCGTTGATGTATCAACTCTGATGTAATAGTTAGACGTGGAAGAAACAAAGTTCATTTTAGTTCACATGCAAGTTTTATCTATAGAAAGTAACGACACCTAGTTTTAGGGAAACGGGACGTTACAACCGTTGAACATCGAACGTTGAATGTTGAACGTCGAATCTCTACCATCCTTTGGTAACTGAAATTGTTAGCAAAAATGGATAACGCAGGATTAACTTCTTGTCACAATGTAGCTGTTGGTCGTGCTTTTGTCGTTGTCATGTTTATGCCGATGCCTTGCCATCTGGGTTCAAGTACCAACCCATAGATCTTGACTTGTTCAAACATTTTTTATTCTCGTGATCTACGTGGGTGCTTTGCTAGAGATGCATCACCTCTCTAGCGATGATATTTACGCCTATACCCCCCAACAACTTAACTTACTGGTATCGCGCATCAGGTGCGCATAATGCGTGATGCGCTAGAGGCGCTAGCTGGAACGCATCCAGCAGCCTGATACGGTCGGGATACATGAAGCGGTCCTGATGCGCCCTGATGCGCGAGGCGGTCTGAGGCGTTTCTGATGCGTTTTTGTTTTATTTTCTAGGGTTTTATAGTTGGGTCTATAAACTCTTGATGGGCTTTTAATTTTAGGGCTTTTAAATTTATGGGTTTTTAGTTGAGTGTTAATCACTTAATCTATCTAGGACTCACACACACAGCTTTTCCGTTCTCGCCGTCTCCCTTCTCCCTTCTCCCTTCTCCCTGCTGGTCTGATCGATCTCCAATAGTAGCTTCTCCCTTGGCTTTCATGGCTGCTTTCTCACGGCTGTTGCTTCTCCCTCCGCTCACGGCTGCCTGCGTTTTCACGGCTGCTACTGCTGTGTTTCGTCAAACTTTTTAATGCCACTATTGTGTGTTTTGTCAAACTTTTTAAGATTTTGATAGGTAACTATCATTATGGTATAAATTGATATGTAGATATAATTTACAAGTATTTTTTGAATACTGGGCGCATCATGTGCGTGATGCGAGCGCATCCGCATCACGCATCATGCATCGACTTCCGAGACCCTTAGCGCATCGGACCGCATCACGCTTTTTAAACCAAGACTGGTAAAACCCAATCCACTTATTTTTTTGGTTATGTTTCCGTTGTAGATCTCTATCACGGCATTCAATAACAGGGAATTGATGTTTTAACAACTATGAGGAGATGGGCTGTAGGTACGACCACTGACTCTTCTTTAGCCGACATTATAAAGTCAGAGTAGAGACCAATAGGGTCAACCACCCCATCCCATGGAACAAGGTGGAACAGCCTTATGCTTTTAGCAGTATAACCTCAAAATAAAACCTAATTCTTTTCTAAATCATCAAATATGCCTCTCTTTACATTTTATGCATTTTAAAAAATTTATTTATTGTATTTTATGCTTTTTTAACTTTCATTTTACTGTTTTAAAAATATTATTTTTATACAATTTCTATATTTCAATTAATTTAAATGTATTAAAAGATGAACAACTATTCTATTCTGTCCTGTCTTGTTCTGTTCTATCCTGGATATAAAACGCACCCTAAAAGATCCATCTTGTCCTCAAGGTGGGATGAACAAGTAAGAAACTAATGTTGTCGTGTTATGCTTTTTCCCAACTAGCTGCCACTGAAGTCAACTCCAGACTAGCATTCTTCGGTTGTGAGTCCAGCTTGTCAAAGTTGTCTAGAACCAACATAATGCAGTCATTCTTTGACTACACAAGATTGAAGGCCTCCGATAGATCAAACAAATTGATCCTGTGCAATGGTGTATTTTCCAATACGCTTCAGGCTTCAGCCCCTCTAGAAGTTTCTGACCAACAGCTCTAAGATGATCCTAGGCTGGCCTCACATTTATCTCTCTTGACCTTGTGTATATGACTATATGTATAATGTACATCATTAACTCAATGTCTCCCTTCTAATATTTTGAACTTCAATGTTTTTGGCATCTTTCTCCTTGTTACCACCGTCAAACATTGACCTGAGTGCATCAGGAAAAGCAACCGTTAGGCACCCCTACCAATTTTTGTGTTTTCAATTCTAAACTATCTACTATTGAGTTGCGAATGGTAAGGGTCAGGTAGCTCCCGCTTGAATCACATGGAAAAAATGGTAAACCATACTATATGGAAGGTTTTGAGATACCTATGAATTTCGAGGAGTCCTTTATTTGAAAATATGAGTATGTTTTCAATATGTGATTACATGCATGACATTGGCCAAGGAGAAACTGTTTTTCAGTATGTGGTTTATGTTGCTTGAAACCATGAACTCACTGAGCTTTTAGAAGACTTGTTGCATAGATATTAGGGAAGAAGTATCTGGAGTAGACAAAGATAAGGGATATGTCTATGCCAACTGTAGTATAGTTTCTGTCTAATGTCTTACGTTGTGTTCTCGAAAACCTCTAAACGNGGGGGGGGAGGAAAGCAAGAAAAACTCTCAAAACTTTTTCAGGAGATGAAGGGAAGGAAAGGAAAATAATGATAACTTTCCTCCCAAAAGTGGGAGGAAATGGAAGGAAAGGAAGGGAAAGAAATTAAAACCCCTTAATAAAAATTGCAAAACTGTCCAACCTTTTCATTTCAAAGATATATTTGTAAAAATGACGTTTTTTTCTTTCCTTTCTTTCCTGTTCAAGAACATGGAAAATTATTTTCCTTCTTTTTCCTTCCCTCTCAAGAACATAAATAAAAAGCTTCTTTTCCTTTTATTTCCTTCCCTTTCATTTCATTTCTTTTCTCCCGAAATTCAAGAACACAACGCTAGTTCGGTATGCGACAAACTAGAGGTTCTTAGACATTTGTTTTGTCTTCCGTTGTAAAAAACGTCCACCTTGAGTTGTGATTTAGTGGTTCAATTTTTGATGGACTTGTTAGATATTTAGAGTTGTATTTTCAATAAGACGTAACGCTTCTATAAAAAAATGGGTGTGTTACATATGCCAAGAAAGGAGCTGGGAGGAATTTCTTTCCTTTCTCATGGCAAATAATCATGATAAAGGTATATAGCATTCTTTTTTGTTTGACTTATCAATTTTATTAGATAATTTTCCAACTCTGTATAAATAACCGACCCCAAAGGCTTTGGGACTATCGAAACCTAAAATCACAGAAAAAGGGTTGTTGCCGCCGCTGCAACATAAAACAATGGAAGAAGAAAACGGTTCCCTGATGGAGCTGCCGAAAGTCAATCTAGAAGGTGTTCTCACAAGGCTGTCTTTGCAGTCTCTTCTTGTTTGCTGCTGTGTTTCCAAATCACTGTTGAATCTCATTGAGAATGATACGGATTTTGCGAAACAGCACTTTGCAACATCAGAATCCCATCTAATGATTCTTTCTCCCGAGACTACAAGTTGTCACTTGATTGACTTGGAAGCTGATACAACTCCAGGCATTGGTGCTCGGGTTGAAATCAAGCCTAATTTTAACCTTCCGTTACACGGATTTGAAGTTACAGATTCGTGTAACGGGTTGGTCCTTTTGGAAAGTATGAATCTGGTTGATGGAACTCACCGTTGTATTGTATGGAATCCGGTAACAGGTGAATATATTATGCTTCCTGAAACTAAACATCTTTCTAGATATGCGACTTGTGCGCTCTTTTACTGTCCAAAAACAAATCAATTTAAGATTTTTCGCGCTTTTCATCTTGTATTTCGTCTCGGGGATCATGATATGGATTCAGGTTCAGATGATTCCGTAGATTCGGATCCGGATTTGAACAAATTGGATCCATCTTCAGATCCTGGTTTAGATTCAGATTCTGCTGTGGAATTGAATCTCTCTTCAGGATATGATATCAATTTAGATTCAAATGCCTGTACGGGCAATTCATCTCCTTCTGATTCCGATTCAGATTCCGATTCCGATTCAGTATATTCTGAAAGCGACCTTATGGGGGAGATACTTGTAGGGGGTTCTGATTCATGGGATCCCCTTGGCAACTTGCCATTTTCACCCCTTACTATTTACTCTCCCTGTTACTTGGATAAAGCTACTCACTGGCTATGTCTCGAAAAGAGTGTTCCAAATACCATAGTTTTCTTCAATTTCGAGAGCCATCAATTTGGGGAAATTCCCACCCCTGCCCACTTGGGGAAGTCTTTTATAAATGCATATTGGTTGGTTGTACTTGGCGGGTTTCTATCGATATTTGATAGTTTCACGGTGAAAGAGAAGTTTGATATATGGGTAATGAAAGAATATGGTTCCTGGACTAAAGACTTTGTGATTGACATGACTGCGTGGGGTTCGTTCCACCGTGACCTTTGTTATAAGCCTGAAATATGCCGAAGAAATGGGGAGGTAGTGATGATCTGTGAAGAAGGATTTATACTATTCTATGACTTGTTAAAGAAGAGCGGTAGAATCATTGAGCACCGACCACTTGAGTTTCCAGTTAGATCGATGGTTCATACTCCTAGCATCATGTCGTTGAGGGATGCTATGAGAGACAGCAACATGACAGTGCTGAATGTGGCATCAAGGTATCACCTATTTACATTTTATGCTCTTGTATTTCTTTCAGAAAATAAGAATAGGTTGTATGATAGTTTACTCTTACAGGGTCCGTTTGGTTTGTGGGAATGGAATGAATTCCATGTACGGATTTGGAATCCTTTTGTGTGTTTGGTTAGTAGGATTTCGAAAGGATTTGAATTCCATTATATAAAAAAGTATTAAAATAATTAAATTACTTTTTAATTAATTGATTATTAGAAAACAAATGTTTTTAACATATTTTAAAACATTATTATATACAAATCTTACGAAATCCAGTGAAATCCTAGCCACTCCTTTGGGATTTCGAAATCCTATGTTTGAGGGAGTTCAAAGAAATCTTAGAATTTCAAATCCAGGCAATTCTGCAAACTAAACGGGCCCTTAGGGATATCGCAATTCAAAAAAAGTGATAGTAAAACAATCGATGATGTTTTTAAGTTGTGTTGTTTGGATGCAGATTTGGTCAGCCAGAGTTAAGCCCACGTTATTACCTGGAGTTATCAGAAACTTTCTCCGAGTAGGCAATTGTTACGACTTTGAAGAGTTGATAGGTCACTTTTATAGCAACTAGTATGTGGTTATCGTGTCTGTTTTGCAGCATCTAGTGTCTGAAGAAGTCATCTTTTTCATTTTTCTGCACCTTGGTCTTCTGTTATTGTTGTTGTTGTTATTGTAACCTTCAGTTGGTACTTGGTTTGTTGAAGTAGTTTTGGTTTGAATGGTCAAAAAGTTTATTGGAATTGTGGGGGTCATAACCAAGTTGTGCAATGTTTCTGTTAGTGGTTTTTGGTTTCACACAGTTTACATGATGGTTTAATCCCTCTTTGATGCCTATTTCTGATACCCAACTGCTTGCTTTCCACACTAAAGTTGGACCAAAAGCTAAAGGATGGAAGTGGTTGTAGGTGTTTCAGCTGTAATTGAAAGTTATGTTATCATATTGCATGTGGGTCTACTGAAGATTGAAAATAAGTAATGAAGGAAAGAGTTTGCAAGACTATGTTGCTATATATAAGTAGTAAACTCATGTTTAAAATGATGTTCGATGTCCTTTGGGTTGCTATCGAGTAACTATGAAACTAATCGCACAATGACATTCCGTTAAAAGAATGGCCGAACTAATTGAGCCATGACATAAGTTATAAAATTCTATCCTGGCATCAAACCATCAAACATTAGTTCATGAAATTAAAAATAAAAATCGAAAACTAATCGAGATGCCACCGACTAACTATCTAAATAATCAAGTAGCAACATGTTCAACTGAAATTAAGAAACCATCGAGTAAAAATCGAGCCTCCATCAAACCGACCAATCATGAACATATTAAATAAAATATACATCAAGTTTAAAATGAAGTCTATATCTAACTAAACGAGCACTAAACGAACCTTCCATCGAACAAATTCACGAACGGTTCATGAACGTTCTGTTCGTTTACATGCCTATATGCACTAGTCTTTTATCAGCCATGAGAAATTTCACCTTTTCCGTTACAGTATAACAAACTGTAATGTATAAACTGATAACACAAAGAAGTTCAGGGTTTAATTTGTAGACTACATTAAACTTCAAGGTTTCTAATTAAAGTAACTACAAATATCCCCCTTCTCATGATAGAACCAACCGTGTTTAGCTTCTCTTCAGCCCTTCTATCTTGCCGCCGGCAGTTTACCGGAATTTTTAGCTTCCCGCCGGTTGTTTACCCAACTATCCGTTCATTTCCCGTCACCGGAATATCTCCTGAATAAAGGTACGCTTACACCTGCTCATTGATAAACCCTAAACCCTTTGATGTGGTCTCAAAAAGAACTCCTTTTCATTTAAGGTTCCGATATGAAATTTCATCTGTGTTCCTTGTAATTTTATTGATGAGTATTGTATATGAACCTCCAATAAACAAATTTAATTGGTTTATTATATTTATGCACACAAGGTGTTCGATGAAATGCATGTGAGAAACATGGGTTGTTTTTTGTTTTGCATTTGGGTTTCTTGTAATTCTTGGATTACATAGTATTACAATGAAGCAGTAATGCATTGATTTATTGTGATTGTTGATTAATTAATTTCAATTATTCATTTCTTGTTATTGTTCATTTTGTTCAAGCCTTAGGTTAGACCATGGGTCTGTGTAATGTGATGTTAATATAGACTATGGGTAAAAAAGTCATTGCTAACATTCATATTGTTTATGCAGCAAACCAACTGAACAACAATTTATCTTACATCACAGACAATATAATCAATACAAATAGCTTAATCCATACAGGACTTTTTTGTTAGCAGCTTAATGAGCTTACTTTGACTCCCAACTTATCCGGTCAGCTATAGATGACTGTTTGGTACTGGATTATTGATATAGAAAGTAGAAACTAGAAAGTGGCTTAATTATTAAGCTTCTGGAGGGAGCTTTATGCAGAAAGCCATATTCTATTTGAACCTGTCCCCCTACCAATTAAAAAACGTGTTCCTTCCACCTTTAAAAAAACCCTCCCAAACAAAAATCTTCTCAATCTATATAGACCCTCCGATGGATCCACACAAATAACTTTATCCATACAGGACTTGATGGAAAACCAACCAAACAACCCCTTAATAAAAAACCCAACCGAACAACTTAATCCATAAGCTTTTTTATATATGTTGCATTTATCGGTGCTTATGAGCTTTGTTATCTTACATATAAATCTCGTTTCACTTCTAGGTTTTGGCTACTATGAATGGATATTGAACTCAAGATCTTGAAGTACCTCTAGAAAATATGGCAGGTTTAGTAGCAACCCGATTTCTTTTCCTTGTTGGAGACGCTCTATCCGTAAAAAAGCTCCCAAAGTTTTCTAAAGCTGCTCCATTTCACAAAAGTGCTTATATATTGAGCCAATTTGGTAGTTCAAATGGTCCGTTAACTCTAAAAAGCCTCGGATACAAGAATGGGGTCGAAACAATACCCAAGTTTGAGAAAGATAAGATTAGAAATAAGGTTTCCACCCTTCAAGGTGAAGTCGAAGAAGTTAAAGGCAAGCGAGTTAGAGTCAAAGTCAAAGCCGTTGCTACGGGGAACCCTCTTGTAATCGAGTCAGCCCCTTTTTCTGCAAAATCTTTTTCAGAACTTGGTCTTCCTCCATTGTTGGTTGAAGCACTAGAGAGAGAAGGGTTTAATGTCCCAACGGATGTTCAGTCAGCAGCTATCCCCACGATCCTTAACAATCACGATGTCGTGATTCAGTCGTACACGGGGTCTGGAAAGACATTGGCATACGTTCTTCCAATCCTCTCGGAAGTGGGCCCACTCAAGGTTTCGCCTGATGACGCTAAAAAGAAACCCGACATAGAAGCAGTGATCGTGGCTCCTTCAAGAGAGCTCGGTATGCAGATTGTGAGAGAGATCGAGAAGTTATTGGGACCCGAAAACAAGAAATTCGTTCAACAACTTGTCGGCGGTGCAAACAGGTCGAGACAGGAGGAAGCTCTGAGGAAAAACAAGCCGGTTATTGTTGTGGGAACACCTGGGAGGATCGCCGAGATCAGTTCGGCTGGAAAGCTTCACACCCATGGCTGCCGTTTTCTGGTTCTTGATGAAATCGATCAGCTTCTATCGTTCAATTTCCGAGAAGACATGCATCGAATCGTCGAACACGTGGGGAAAAAAGCCGATTCTGGCCCAGCAAAGTACACAGAAAGCACGATTAAAAGACGGGTTGAGAGACAGACGATCATGGTGTCCGCAACCGTGCCGTTTGCAGTGATCAGAGCTGCTAGGAGCTGGGGTCGCGATCCAGTTCTCGCGCAAGCCAAAAAGGTTTCACCGCTTGAATCCGTCCCCCGCCCGGCTGGACCCATCAACCTAGCCGCCGGACCCAACTCCGGTTCGAATCTGCAGCAGAGCAACGCGGTCTCCGAGAGCCTACCGCCATCGTTGAACCACTACTACTGTCTTTCAAGGCTGCAACACAAAGTGGACACTGTAAGAAGATGCGTTCACGCTCTTGATGCGAAAACCGTTATCGTGTTCATGAATCACACCCGTCAACTAAAAGATGCGGTTTTCAAGCTTCAAGCTCGGGGGTTGAATGCCGAAGAACTCCATGGAGATCTTGGGAAGCTAACAAGATCGACAATCTTGAAGAAATTCAAGAAAGGGGAAATACGGGTATTGGTTACGAACGAGCTGTCTGCTAGAGGTTTAGATGTAGCAGATTGCGATCTCGTGGTTAATGTAGACTTGCCGACTGATTCGGTTCATTATGCGCATCGGGCCGGAAGGACTGGTCGGCTTGGGAGAAAGGGTTCGGTGGTCACCATTTGCGAGGAGTCGGAAGTTTTTGTGATCAGAAAGCTTCAGAAGCAACTTGGGGTTGCCATTCGGTCTTGTGAGTTTGCAGAGGGTAAACTTGTTATCGAGGAGGAAAAGTAGAGCTTTTCGTTTTAAACGATTCAATGCAGTGAGTAAAGTTTACGAGTACTCGAGTAGCCTTTTATTATGGGTAAAAGTTACATCAAAATGCAACGATTAGTTTCTAAAGATGAAAATTCGGTTTGAGAATCTATTTCATTGAGAATCGGGAACACTTAACATCTGGTCAGGTTTTCCTTTTTACGATGAATATTCATCATGAATAACACACAATGGTGTGTTATTCTATCAGAAATCAGACATTCATTGATGAATAACAACATTAAAGACGTCTATATTCTTGATTAATATGTCGCGTTATGCTCTGACGGTCCCATGATTCCTTATGAAAATTAAGGTTCCATGCCACAGTTTTTACAGTTTGGGACTATGTTAGTTTATTGGTATATTTAGGTATATATAGGTATATAATCACTAAGGGTTGGGTTCCGGTGAGAACGCCAAATTTGGTGAGAAGCATGAGAAGTGGTTATCAACCGTTGAATGGAAAATGGATGAATATTGGAATGAGATGCATCAAGATAAGATGCACCGAATCAATTCTCTTTTATGTTATAGTTCATGGGAGGTACTTAATTAAAAGTGATTAACACTTTAAAAGCAGAGCACTTATCACAAAAAAATGACACTTATCATGAGATAAAAAAAATATAGTCATAGGTCTCAAAACAAACCTTCACGCTATCTTCATTTTTTTCCCTGACGTTCTCACAGAAGGGGGATGTTTTCATCTTATACTGGTCCCTGGTTACTATTTGAACATTAATTTACCACTCAAATACTGCAATGAAAAATGAAAAACTAGTACAACAAATGATTGGTTCTTCAATGTTAAACTTCTTTCTTTTGAACGGTAGATAAACTCACACACACGTTTCCACGATATCTGGGATTCATTCGGGCACCTGACTAATCCGCGCTGGGCTCAAACCGGCCTGAAAGCCGGCTCGGAACGTGGGTATTGCCACTTGTAGCCGCGGTGTTTCGAACCCGGGTAGTCAGGAATACAACCTAATTTTGACCGACATGTAATTTTTACATAACACAATGTAATTCTCACTTGATATGTGTGAATGCACCCTCATAATGTGTGAATGTATGTGGATTGCGGAGCTCATCGCCTTCACATGAAACTAGTGAAATTAACTTTTAGGTCTTACAGTCTTCATAACTTTCATAGAATATAACGTAACATTTACACAATATAGTGATACTTTTATAATTTGTCATCAATTTTTTTCCTCAACAATCTAAAGAAATAGGTATGAAGTTGTTTAAATTATTAATAGAGATATACAAAATTGATTCATATGGTTCCCGACTTTAATTGGTTTTAGTTCTCACAAATTTCTGTTCCAAATTTTCAGTTCTAATATACGTTTTTGTCCAAT
Source organism: Carthamus tinctorius (assembly GCA_001633085.1). Taxonomy (NCBI): domain Eukaryota; kingdom Viridiplantae; phylum Streptophyta; class Magnoliopsida; order Asterales; family Asteraceae; genus Carthamus; species Carthamus tinctorius. The sequence goes on along the minus strand of LUCG01021896.1, from coordinate 6,322 downwards.
TCTGGTCCCTCCTACTGACCAACCCATCACCTATTCAACTTGATCAGATTGAATTGTTCAAACACATTCAGTTAGATCAAGCCAACCTCTTCCGCTAACCAACCCATCAACTATTCAACGTGAACAGGCTGTATTGGATTGTTCAAAGTTCAAACACATTCAAACTCATCAACCCAACCTATCCCACTAACCAACCCATCATCTATTCAACCCGTACAGGTTGGGTTGGATGATTTAAAATACATTCAAACAATCAACTAAACATAACCCCATATATAACCTTAACAGTAACGGTTATTGATGATGGGACACATAAAAGAAAACTAATATTTAAACAGTCGAGAAGATGTCAAATCATTGCCACAAGCCCACAACCACAACACGGAAGAAGATCACATTGCCCTCGTGTGATACATGATGCTACTTAACAAATGTAAGTTAGCGGTCATTAACGAAAGAAACCAAAATCAAGAAAAAATAGAACCCAAAAGGACCAAATCTATCAAAGCATTACTAGCCTAGTGGTCGGTAACATCCTTGGGAGGGACAGTGGATGACATCCCTATCTACCCGGGTTTAATTCATGAGGTGAGCATGTGGCGATACCCTGACCATGGATCGGCTTTTGGGTCGGTCCATGGTTGCCGATGATTACTCGGGTGCCCATATGGATCCCAGATACCTCGTGACTTTGTGTAGGAACGTTATCTGTCGTTAATAAAAAGAGGATTAAAGTAAAGGGTGATAATTAGGCGCCAATTCTAAATATTCCAGTCCACTCAATTTCATACCTGCAATCAATCTGCTTCTTCCATCCTTCTTCTTCTCCTATTCCATTCCATTCCATTCCATTCATATGCAAATAATTCAATTATTCACACATATTCACCAACAACCAATATGCATTTTCATGCTCACACTTTCACCTGTTCTACTTCTTATCCCCCCAAATATTGCCTCACCAATGCGCCTGTTTTCAAAACCCTAGCTTCTTCCAAAAATCCCCTCCATGGTATGTGTGAATTTTTTTTAAAATTTTGGTGAAATTCGTTCGCATTTCAGTGTTCTTTCAGCAAACCAGACACCAATTTGCTGTTTAATTTGATTATTGGTTTTGTTCTTATCACAGGCACCGGAGTTATTTTCCGGCATACCGGCTCCCGAGGGTTTCCTTTGGGTTTGAAGCAAATGAATCGCCGAGGTAATTTACTAGTTTCCTCACATAATTTGTTTGCTAGACGAGCAACTTATTTGAAGATAAAAATCTCCATGTTTCTATTTTTTTTTTTCTTTCTTTCTTTCTGAGGATTGTGAAGAATTTTAGCAACAACTTTCGTTTCAGTCTTCTTAGGCTGTGTTTGGCAAACTAGCTGATAAGCTAGCTAATGAATAAATTATGTTTGACTTACAATTATGTAAGATGACCAAAAAGGGTATCTTAGGGTATATAATAATTAATATTTTATTTTTTGAGCGGCATGTTGGTGTAACGAAGTATCATCATCGTGCCACCATGGCACCAAGTCACGATGGTCCGAGTTCGAAACCTCTCCAAGGAGAATAACCACCCCCGGCCTAGCCATCCGGTTTCCATTTAAAGGGTTTCAAGGCATCAGCTGAGATTCGAACCCGGCACCCGTTCAGGGAAAATCCCCCACAATGGACTCCAGTAGGAGTCGAACTTCTGACCTTCACCATATGGGAACTATAACCCAAGCTGGCCATCATTATGTTTGGCAAAGTTCATCATTATTTTTACTCCAGTAGGAGTAAAAATTGAGGCTCTCGGGCAGCTAATCGCCTTGGAGAGCCTCGCGCCTTTTAAAACATAGGGCAAAGTAACTGATAAGCTAGCTGGTAGTTGATAAGCTAGCTTATGAATAAATTATGTTTGGCAAAAACTAGCTTATGAGTATGTAAAATGACCAAAAAGGGCATCTTGGG
>LUCG01021872.1:0-16771 GCA_001633085.1 Carthamus tinctorius | reverse complement strand
GGTATTTATCTCCTATCGCTATGAAATCTGTACTGTTGCACCTTGCGATTCCGCTTTAGCGGGATGTTACAATCTACCTCTCCAGTTCTACCCATATCTCCATGGACAATTGAAAGTGATCGATATTTTTGAATAAGTCGTGGGGGATAGCCATGATGAGCAATCTCTTGCACTTGCTTGCAAGGTCCACCAGAACCTTATCCTCATCACTCCAGTTTCCGATGAGTTTTGGTTCAAAGTGTTCTGGTATCTCTGCTGTGGTGCCACTTGCAGGTACCTTGGAATTAGATCCATTGGAACGTGGGGTGGATTGTACAAGAATTCCGTGATTCTCGGATGAATACCTTCCAAAAAATTCACCATCCTCACCTTCCATTGAGGATATTCTTCTCTAATCAATATGGGTGGTTTGGATTGTGACCCCGTACTAAGAAAAAAAGTGTTCACAGTGTTTGCCATTGAAATTTCACGAAGAAGATGATGAAAAACAACGAAAAACAGAGTAACAGTGTTCAAACAACCAAGAATCAATACCAAAAACGGAATTAATTGAATGAAAATTCAATTCCCGCTCTAATACCAATTGAAGGATCTAGAAATTCACAATATGGTATTGAATTACTCTAATGATTACTCAAAAATAGATTAAGAACAGCGGAAGACTTTAATTGAGTAAAATAGAGTATAATGAAGAACACTATTAAGAAAAATAAGCAGAATAAAGAAGACAATAATGAAACTTAGCTTCAATGGTGATCAATCAATTCAATTAAACTCAAAATTACAGTACTGGAAGCGTAAGAAATTACAAAGGAAAGCTAGCTATTTATACTAGTTCTAAACCGCCTATGGGAAGTCTTGACACGTGGACCAATCAGAACACTTGGAAGGAAGTCGGTGATAACCAACTCTCACGTGCAAGACATGTGATAGGCTAAGATCCTTTGGATGACAGAGAGTCATCATCCGCAGAGGGGGTTTTCTGCAGAACCTCTGTGAAGTGTCTCAAAGGTTCTGTGACTTTAGACTTGTATGATTTTGGATCCTCTTTTGGCTGACCTCTACGGAAGATACTTCTGCGATCTTCCGTCTTGGATTTTTCTCATACTTTTACAATTAGAGAAAGTGGAGCTAACATATATAAACACATAAGGCATATCGTGCAGCTATTGAAGAATAGGCTCTAGTCACATCATGTCTACTCTTCATTCTCCTTTACTGGTGTATTCTCTTCAGAGTCTGGAAATAGTTTCTAAATAGTCACATCATGTCTACTATTCATTCTTCTTTCAGTTTCAACTCTTTCACCAAAATCATTCTGTAATCTCTCTTGTTCCCTATTGTACATTCCTTGAAGCCTTTGATAAGACATCTTAGCAAACATGTCTTTTACTTCTTGATTAGCCAAATATGTCTTTGAGGGTTGTCTTTTACTTGTTGCTTTCTTGGTCACCTTCTTGGCTTGAGTTTTCAGAGTCATTTGCTACTCGTCATTAAACATCTTAGCCAACACCTTCGCATACTTGTTGTCTTTGGCCTTTTCGATTTCAGGTTCTTTATCCTATTCCTTTTGAAGTTCTTCATTCAACTTCTTAGCAGCTTCAACAGATAGAGCTTCTTGTTGTTCTTTAGTCAATTGTCTCTCTTCTTGAATTAACTTCTCTTTTCCCTTTCCTTTCACCTCCTGTCTCTTCCTTAAGCTTGCTCCTTTTCTTAGAACTATTCCCTTGGCCTTTGGAGTGACCTTTGGAATATCTGAACCAACTTGAACCAATATTTTAGTGGTCTCCACATCTTCTTGAGACAATTCAGTTGTTGTTGCTACTTTCTCTCTTAGTAGTACTTCTGGTTTACTTACTACTGCTTGCGAGGTTCCTACTTCTGGAGTTGTTATTGCTACTGGTTTAGACACTGTTGCTTTCACAATAGTTTTTACTTCTGATTCAGATCTTACTGTTGCTGGTTCTTTTACTACCTCTGCTGCAGGTTCTGCTGCTATACTCTTGCTTAGGTCCTTATTGAGTATCTTTTCACTATGCTTCCCCTCAAACAATGTGTCCATACCATCATTTTGCATCTGCTCAGCCATATGCTCATCCTTCTTACTCTGTAGATTCTCCCCCTTTTTGGAAGCATCATGAACTGATGTGGTACTTCTTCTAAGAACAAACTGCTGCCTCTTCTTCTTGTGAACAAGTGTGAGAACCATTTTCTTCAATTTTGCAATTTTCTCCCCTTGTGCCTTAAGCTGAGACTGTTGTGCCTTAACTACTTGTTGCAAACCCTCGACGCTCCTTTCATTGGCTTTGACATCCACAGTAATATTACCAAGAGCTTCCATCAATTCATCATATGTATATCAATCCTCACCCTCTTTAGGTGTGTTGACCACCCTTGAAGGATCATTGAAAGTTTTAGTAGAGGGCTTCTGCCTAGCAGACACACCAACTACCTTTGGTTTCTTGGCACCTAGGACCCTTAGATGGTTTCTCACCTAAAGTTGTCGTGGGAAAGTTCTTAGCCATGATCACACTATCCTGTGCCCCACCTTGTGGAGAAACAGTAGTATGAGCCTTAGCACCCACATGCTCATCCTCCTCCTGGGGGAGCACCTTCTTAAAGTTGGGAGATACTCCATGGGGTTCCTTTTGGATATTCTCTAATGGAGAATGCTCCATTAGAGGGCTTGTAGGCTTAAGGGTTTTAGATCCAGAGGAGGAAGGAACTCCTTTGGTCTTTCTTGTATATGTTTTGGGAGTAGGGGTGGAGGCTTGATGAATAGGAGACTGAGGATTGTTTGTAGGGGAAAGTGTGGGTAGGTGATCAGTAGGTGTGCAGGCCTGATCCCTCACCTTGTGTGTGGGTCATAACCATTATTGTAGAGAACAATGGTGTGACTCTCCCTGAAAAGTCCTTTGCAGGTCTATTGATGTTGGAGAATACCTTACCTCTGGGTACATACACCTCATTAAATGAGGGTAGATCCGTCAATTCCCTGTTCAGTACCTCTTGCACAAACCTTGGATACATATAAAATCTTTTTGAAGATGATTTGGCATCCAGGTTTGACATGAAATCAACAAAAATCCTTTGTGAAAATTTGAACTCGGTGGATGTAGCTAGATACACCAAAGCATAAGCAATGGTGCTACTGAACTCACTCCAACCAGTGGTCTTTTTAGAAACACAATGTTGAAGGGTATGAAGGAAAAATCTCCATTGAGGTGAAAATTTGCTTTTGTAAAACTTAAATACCACAATAGGACCTTCATACCCCATTCTTTTGATTTCAGAAAACAATACCTTAGAGTCAAGAGAAGATATACCTGCCGCATCATCAAGATGAAAATGTGTTCGAATACACTCTTCGGAGATGGTAACTGCTCGACCACACACAGTGGATTGAAGCGTCTGAGTCCCTTCATTGATTAGAATGGATGCATTTGTCCAGAACTGTCTTTGATGCTCTATATAGATGACTGGATTTACTTGCAGAGCATATGCAATGTATGACGACTTCAGAAAATCCACAATTTCATGAAACCTTTATGATTCTTTGTGTTTCTTCAACATAGCAAGCTCATTGTGATCATCACAGTACTTCATGAATGCCATGGTAGTTTTGACAGTTAGGGTTTCAGAACAATCGCAAAGAGAATTGAGAGGGAAGAAATCGTAAGGGTTTGCAAATAGCCGTTGGTAGTTTGGCGGTTAGAGAGGGTATTTATAGGGGCAAGGGTTTCAGTTAGAAGCAGTAGTAACAACTAGTAGTAGTAACTATCTCTAGCAGTAGTAACTATGCTTAGCAGTTGTAACACTACTTAGCTGTAGAAACTATACTTATCCAATTTAAGCTGTTAGCGGTAGAAACATGCAGAGCAGTATTAACTTCTATGTGCAATATTAACCACTTAAGCACTGAAATACTGAAACAAAGAAAGTTAGTAGCACCTATTTACCTAGAAGCAAAAGAGAAAATATACAGAAGAAGGTATAAAAGTAATCAAAAGAGTCTTATTTAGAGTTTATCATGCCCACACTTGTAATCAATAATGTGAACCTACCCACATCAAAAGCTTTTGTGAAAAAGTCAACATACTGGTTATCGGTGTGAACTTTCAAAACTAGAATTAACTTCTTCTCATTACAATCTCTAATAAAGTGGTACCTAATTTCTATATTCTTTGGTTTTAAGTGCTTTACTGGATTATTAACAATACTAATAGCACTGTTGTTGTCAATAAGGATGGGAGTGTTAAGAAAGGTAATACCATAGTCCAACGTCTATTTTGAATCCATAGTACTTGAGAGCAACAGCTAGCAGCAGCTACATACTCTGCCTCAGCTGTTGAAGTTGACACTGTGGTTTGCTTTTTACACTGCCATGAGACCAATCTTGCACCCAAAAACAGATATCCTCCTGAAGTTGACTTTCTATCTAAGTTTGCACCACCATAGTCACTATCAGTGTAGGCCAACAACTCAAAAGGAGCCTCATGAGGATACCAAAGTCCTAACCTAGGTTTACCCTTTAAGTATCTAAAGGTCCTCTTGACTGCATGAAAGTGTGATACCTTTGGCTTCACTTGAAATCTTGCATACACACAAACTACAAACATAATGTCTGGTCTAGAAGCTGTTAGGTACATGAGGGAGCCAATCATGGATCTATGGTGATGAACATCCACATCCTCCCCCTCAAGATCTGCAGTGATCTGTTTGTGTGTCTCCATTGGTGTGCTTGCAGGCTTTGCTTCTGTAAACCCAAACTTGTTAAGCATATCCTGCACATACTTGTATTAACTTATACTGATGCGATCCTTCTTCTGCTTCACTTGTAGTCCAAGAAAGAATGTGAGCTCTCCCATAGAACTCATTTTGAACCTCTTGTGCATAAGTTCCTCAAACTCCTTGCATAGTTGATCTAATGTGGATCCAAAGATGACGTCATCCACATAGATTTGCACAAGCAGAATGTCCTTCTTCTTTCTTTGAATGGAAAGAGTCTTGTCAATGTTTCCTCTTTCAAATCCATTTTCCAAGAGATAGGTAGACAGATTGTCATACCATGCTCTTGGTGCTTGATGAAGTCCATATAAAGGTTTCTTCAATTTATACACTTTGTCAAGGAAGTTAGGATCCTCAAACACCGGAGGCTAACAAACATACACTTCTTCATCAATGGTTCCATACAGGAAAGGACTCTTCACATCCATTTGGTAGACTTTAAATCTCTTGAAGAAGCGTAGGCTAAGAAAAGCCTAATTGCCTCAATCCTTGCTACTGGTGCAAAGACTTCCTCATAATCAATACCCTCTTCTTGAGTATACCCTTGTGCCACAAGTCTTGCCTTATTCTTGATTACAATACCCCTTTCATCCTTCTTGTTTCTGAATATCCATTTTGTACCAATTGCTCTGTGTCCCTTTGGAAGATCTACCAAGTCCCACACATTTTGCAGCACAAACTACAACAGTTCTTCTTGCATAGCTTCTATCTAACTTGGATCTTTCAAAGCTTCATGAGCCTTCTTAGGCTCAAGTTGGGATAGAAAACAAGAGAACATACCAGTCTGTGTATCCTTTTCTGCTTCTTCTTTGCTCTTCTTTCTTGTAAGCATTAGAGAAGACATGTCAACAATTGCCAAATGAGGTGGATGATTCTTCTAAGTCCTGGTTAGATGAATAGGCTCCTCTTGAAGATTTACATCAAGATTTGTGTCATTTTGTTCTGGTGATTCTTTAAATACTTGAGATGATTCTGGATGTTGTATATGTTCAACTGTACTTGGATCAACTTGTTCTACTTTACTTGACATGCTGGGATGTTCCATACCTTCATCATGCTTTTCACCACCTCGCTTTTTTCCTGTTCCATTTCAGCTTATTTTTCTAACTGAATTTGTACCTTTTCAGAACTGAATTCTAAAGGATCAATGGTAGGTAATGGAAATAAGACAAACTCTTGACTTGAATCCTTAACCTATTCTTTCACATATCATGTAGGTACTGCATTACTCAAACTTAAAATGTTAGTTAGTGAATTAATGTAAAATAGCCAATTAGGACCAGTACCAGGTAGATTTGGTGTGTTCTCATTGCATTTGACATCGTCACTTTACTCAATTATCCTAGAAGAGCTATTAAAAACTCTAAAAGCCTTACTTTGAGTAGAATAGCCAACAAGAAATCCATCTTCGGATTTGCTTTCATACTTTCCTAAGTGAGATTTGGTATTTAGAATTGTGCAAGGACACCCAAAAGGTTTGAAAAATCCTATAAAAGGTTTCTTCTTTTTGAAAAGTTCATATGGTGTCTTGCCTTGAGATTTGACTACTAAAACCCTGTTCTGCACATAGCAAGCAGTATTAACTGCTTCTGCCCAAAAAGTGATTGGTAATTTTGAATCAGCTAACAGAGATCTAGCAACCTCAATTAGTGTTCTATTTCTCCTCTCAGCTACGCCATTCTGTTAAGGAGTTCTAGGAGCACTATATTGCCTCTCAATTCCTTTTTCCTCACAAAAGTTGTTTAGGTCATTGTTGTTGAACTCAGTTCCATTATCAGATCCGGTGACCTTTACTATTAGATTTGCTTGATTCTCAACTCTAGTGACAAAGGATTTGATTAGTCCACTTGTCTCATCCTTAGTCCTAAGGAAGTAAACCCAAGTAAATCTAGAGAAGTCATCTATAATGACCAAGCAGTAGGATTTCTTACCAATACCCATCACATTTGTAGGGCCAAAAAGGTCCATATGCAATAACTGAAGAGGTGATGAAATTGTGTTTATTTCTTTGGACTTGTGAGAAGTTTTGTGCTACTTGCCTTTAAGATAGGCAATACAATGATCATCACATGAAAACTCCTTTTGTGGCAAACCTCTTACATGTTTTTAACAAGTTTATTCATGGTTTTAAAATTCATGTGACACATCCTTATGTGCCAAAGATGATTCACTTGAAGAAGCTTTTGAAAACAGACAATTTAGTGATGAATCAGATGGAACATTCTCCAAGTCCAAACAATAAACATTATCCTTTTTAGGAGTTCTTAGTAGTATCATACTTTCATCAACTACCTAGAAACCGGGAGCAAGGATAATACATTCAGAATCATTGAACAATATGCTATGTTTCTTGTCACACACCAGTGATACACTTAACAGGTTGTATCTCAATTCTCAACATAGTAAACATCGTCAAAGGTCATTTTACCTTTGGAAACCATACCTTTTCCACTTCTCTTACCTCCCTGTTGATTATCTCCAAAAGCAACATGTCCTCCATCAAATCTTTTGAAATCATGAAGGCAAGACATGTTACTTGTCATGTGCCTAGAGCAAGCACCATCAACACGCCAAATGCTCTTCCTTAGCTGTTGATTGCCCTGCATATAAAGTAAATCAGTTAGTGTCTTAGGGGAACCCAAGCCAAGATGGTCTTGGGTTGCCCTTTATCATCTAGATACTCCACTTCAGTGAGCTTTGTCTTTTTCAGATGATCAGAATTTTGAACTACATGACTTGAATATTTTGTCACAATTATGGGTTTAGCAGTACTAATATTAGCAGCAGTACTAATCTTGTTAGCAGTACTAACATAGTTTGCAGTATTAACCTTATTAGCGGTACTAATTTGACTAGCAGTACTATCTGTACTAGCAGTAGTATTACTCTTTGCAGTATTATCACTGTTGGCAGTAACTATTTGAGGTAGCAGTACTAACAAACTTGGTGACTTTTGGGACCCAAATTTTGACAAAATTGTTTGCTTTCTTGGTTTTTTTAGGTATTCGTTGTTGATTTAGCAAACGTATTCTGAATGTGAGACTTGGCAGCACTAACTTTCATTGGTGTTGTTCTCATACTCCTAGCCATATGGTTCCTTGTTTGATTCCTATAACCATAAGAGTTTTGTGTTTGTCTTTGAAAATGAGCTCTTTGATTGATAGGATTGAAATAACAGTGCTTAGCCAAATGATTCATCTAGCCACAAATAAAACAAGGCTTTGGTCTAATGATTTTGTTTAAATCAATTCCCTGTTTTTGAGCCCACTGTTGATTTCTATTTCTCTGATTTCCCCTTATTTTTTCAGTATTTTGGGGCTTATTCTGTTGACAAGTACATGGATTCACAACTCTAGTTTGCATGTAATGAACTCCCTGTACCTTTTCTTTCCGTTTCCTAGGGGACTCAGTTTTCTCACTTTTGACAAAAGGTCTACCATCGCTCTCATTGGTCAAAATGTGATTTACTAAAGGAATTTCGTTTTGTTCTACTTTCTTTTCAGTCTTTGAGTCCTCATTATCAGATTCTCCATCTCCTTCTTCAACAACTACATTATCCTTTGGGTCTACTTCTATGGCTTCTTTTGGTAAAACTTTGTTTTCTTGTTTATCTAAATGATCAGAATTAGGAGGAATGTAGTTGTTGTTGTAAGGGGGTGGAGTATTATTATAACCTATTCCTTTCTTTAGTTTATCATGAACTTGAGATTTAAGCAAAGTGTCCATAGCTTTTGAAGCATTGGAAAACTTTTCAATGTCTAGCTTGGCATTCTCAAATTCACTCCTAACCTTCTCAAGTTCCTCTCTGGTCTTTGATAACTTAACCTCTAATTCATTCTTTTCCCACTTCCAATAGTTTTAATCATAATGAAACTAAAGTTCATCTGCCTTATATGCCTTGATTTGTTCTTCAAAATTCACTATGATTAAACTAGACTCTCTTCTACTCTGCTCTAACTTCTTAAGGTTATCACACATGCTTTGGTTGTGATTCTTGTACTTCTTAACAGTGTCAAGACAAGCTTTAGAGCAAGGTTTGGATTTTACCTCTATGGGAATTTCTGAACTAGTAGCCTCTAAAACTTCAGCCATCAAGGCTTGATTCTGAACAACCTCCTTAGCTTGATCACTCTAGTCAAATCCCATTCCTTCTTGAGACACCAATGCTTGTGATGAGTTTCCATTGGCATTCCTGTTATTGAATTTTGATGGCTTTGATTGCTGAGAGTTGTTGTTGTATTGTTGTTTACTGTTTCCTCCTCTGCATTATCTTGCAAAGTATCCTATATCATGACACTTGTAGCACAACACCATCTTCTCTTTTCATGGAAAAATTGTTTCTGCATGTTCTTTTGATGAATCTTTTGATTCTCATGGTCAGCATAGCCATCTTCCACTTGATATCCATCTCTTCAAGATCATCTGGATTGATCTGCTCTAAATCATCATTAATTAGAGAAGAGCTTGCATGACTTGCAAGAAAAGCTTCTAACACTGTGTCCCTAGATCCATCTTGCTTTGTAATAAAAGCAGTATTAACAGATTCTCCTTTGGCAGCAGTATCAGAGGATAATAGTGCAACATTATGAGAATATCCAGAAGGCTTTTTCTTTGCTTCCACTTCTGCTTCAAATACCCTTAGGTCATTGTAGAGGTCATCCAATTCTTTATCTTCCAGATTATCATTCTGTCTAAAGATACAGTATACAAGATCCATTCCTCCCCAAGAGATATCAGAAACTTCCTATTCACATCATCTTGATCCATCTTTACTCCAACAGTTGCTAGTTCACCAATCAACTTGTTGAACCTATCAATGGTTTGAGCCATGGAGTCACTCTTTGTTGACATGAAATTCTCATATTGTTGCTTGAGAATTACCTTATGATTCCTTTTGGTGCTTTTAGTTCCAGAAAACCTCTTTTCCAAGGCATTCCACAGAGCCTTTGCATCAACACAGTTATAGAATTGATGTTGATATTCAATAGGAATTGCCAAGAGCAGAGTACTCAAGGCCTTCATCTCAGTTTGTCTTAGCTTTCTTTCTCCATCATTCTTTGGTGGAGTTCTCTTGCCATCTTCTCCAACTTCTCCTTCACTGGATGGACCATTCTTAATGATATCCCACATTGAGTAGTCTGTGAGAAGGATGTATTTCCTGATTCGGATCTTCCACATGTCAAACTCATTGAGTTTGAGCATAGGAACTTTTGAAACAAGAACACTGTCAGATGCTTCCTTGATGATCTTTGATTTTTGAGATTCAAAGCTCTGATACAACTTGATAGGATCGAAATTCAATCAAGAATATAATTATCTCAGAAATATGTTAAAGAAGTTTGTGAAATAACACTTTAACACACAAAGATCAATAAAATAGTGAACTATTTATGAATGAAATCACAAGTATATTGCATTAACTTGAATGATTACAAACCAAAGCCCCAATCTGTTGAAAGACGTACTAAACTTCTCTAAAGTAAGGATTGCTAAACAATCTTGAGGCTAAATTCTTAATCACGAAAACTATCAAGAAGAACTCTATCAAATCTAGAAAAACTAGACTATTTATACGATGCAGATTACAAGATAATCATGAAAACAAAGTAAATGTTCTGAATCCATTCCATGTTTATGTTCAAGTCCTGATCTTTCTCTCCAAGCAACCATCTTTCTTTATCTTGATTCAGCAGTACTAACAACAACGGCAGTAGTAACAAAACATGAGAAGTACAAACTTAGATTAGCAGTACTAACTAGATAAACTAGCGGTATTAACTAATCTCAACAGTAGTAATTCTTAGACTAGCAGCATTAACCCAATTCTAGCAATACTAATTACTTCAACAGTACTATCTTCAATACTAGTTGCAATAATTCTTCAAGCAGTACTAACCCAGTTGAACTAGCAGCATTAATCATACTTAGCAACTTTTCAGACCCAACACGATTTATAGAATATGTCCCATCAGGTTTCACAATAGATTTATTAGTAAAAACGTTGTTCTTTTTGACATATGGTTTAGGAACAAAAGACTTTGTCTTATCTACCTTTTTAGTAGATCCCTTCACTTTCCAAACAAATTTACCTATCTTAAAATGATTATTACCTGAACGATCCACAAGATGATCATAAAAGAGATTAGAAATACGAATTTGACCACTTGAGTTGAATATATTCCTCGAAGAAACATCTGCATGAACAGAACGTTAAGCTTTCTTAAAAGAATATTCTGATTTAATAGAATCATCTTAAGCTGATTGCACTATAGTATCGAGACTCCTTTCAAACAATTTAACATTGAATATTATGTCTTCTAGTTCCTTCACTTTGGCAGATAACTTGTTCCTCTATTCAACTATTAAATTAAACTTCTTTTGTAGATCTGGTCTCATTCTTTGCTCCTTCACGATATCAATAGATAATCCAGATAACTTTCTTCAAAGCTTCCTAACATCGGTCTCAAAGATTTTCTTTTCAACATCAAAAGCTTTTTCAACATACAATTTCTTCTCAGATCCTATACTCTTTATCTCAAAAAATTTCTTCTTGCTGTCAAAAACATTTTCCTTCCTTTCAAACTCCTTCCTTTCATCCCAATATGCTTTTTCTAAGTCAAAAATCTTCTTTGTAAACTCAACACTTTCTCATCAAAAGATTTCCTCTCAGATTGAAAAGTTCTTCTCTCTTCCCCAAACTTATTTCTCTTAATCTTCTAAGTCTTATCAAGATACACATATTTCTCCTTATCATGAGAATCAAAAGCAGTAGAGTCGAAAATATTAACAGCATCATAAGAGTTGGTATCATCATCATTTATTAAAATAGTTGTTTTCATCATTCAACTTCTTTTCTAAATCAGATATTTTCAATGAAAGTTCAACAATCTTTTCCTCAAACCTTTTTCTTTCTTTCTCAAAGTTACTTCTTTCAATAATCCACAATTTGCTCAAAATCTCTTTGACAGTATAACATTTCTCGACTCAAGACATCTTGCTTTGGAAATAGGATCAGGCTTATCAACCTCTTTGTTTGAACACACCTCAAAATTCATTATGTTTGAGGGTTCTTGTTCCTTCTCAAATTTTGTACTTCCTCTGAATTAGTTGAAGCATCGGAAGATGATTTTATAGAAACATTTTGGTTTGAAGAACTTTTTGAAGAACATGTAAAATTTCCAATTGTATTAAAAAAATCAAGCTTATAGATTTTACATAAAAGATGATGTTTTTCTACAGAATGCATCATTCTCTCATCATCAAGATCTTTGAGAGTTTTATCATAATGCATTTTGCAAAAATCTCTGTTACTAACTGGAACTTCATCAAGTATTGGCTTGATCTTAAGTTCTTCAGTGTAACTTTTGAAATAATCATCACATTAAGGAATCTCTCTTAAGTTATTACTACCATTTAATAAAAATAGATTTGCGTTTGTCTTTTCTTTTTCTATTCTCATCCGAAGAGGATGTAAAACACATTCTATATTTTGTTTCCTATTTCAAAATACATGAATCCATAAAGAGTAGGAACTTGAGAAACAACTCGTTTCAAGTATGATGGATTATCATATCCCTAGCCTTCTTTAGGCTTATAATATTTGAATTCCTTTGGCTTATTCAAGAAAATAGTTTGAGTAGTCTATCCTCTTTTTACAAATATCGTTTCAAGTATTGTGATTTTCTCAACTGAAACATGTTTCACGTTATAGACAACATTAAACTTTTTCACATGCTCATCATTCTCCCTTTCTTAAAGAATTACTTTATTACCTTCGCATTAATATTTATTTTAGAAACTTATTTTTGTTCTGAAAACTTCTTCTTCTCCTCTTAAAAATATTATAAAAAACTTTCATTTGAGCATTTTAAGAAGAAAGCTTGATTACCAAAGCATGATTTTGCTTGGAACTTGCTTCCCATAGCAGCCAGTTTCTTTTCATTTTTCAATTTGTGTTCAATTTCCTCAACTTTTTCCCTCATTAAATGCAATTGCTCATCAAATTCATTATAGGAATCAGAATATACGTCAAAACAAAATCATAATATGACAAGACACAATCATCATTCTTAGAACACTTGTCAGAATTCTTAGCCATCAAGAAAATATGTTGTAACGCCCCATTTCCCAACGTTAGACGTTTAACTGGTATTGTTAAATTATGAGTTAACTTGGGTTGTTTGTGTAACTTGCAGGTTAAGGGGACCTTGGGTTATTTCTGCTAGTTAGGGGTGTAGTATAGCGAGTATATAAAGACATTTGGGAAATCCTTCTCTCCCAATTTTGTGCCAGTCGAATTCGAGAAGAGCAAGGGAGAGAGTGAGGCGATTTTGGTTCAATTGGAGGATCTATTGGAGGTTGTTGGTGAAATCAATCATCAAGACTTCGTTGGTAACGAATATCCGGGCGTAAGGTATGAATGAAATTGATGTTTTCGTTAGTTACATCGTTATTGAAGAGTGGTATAAGTTAGGGTTCTTATAGTCGGGAAATTGATCAATTGATGATCAACTGAGTTGTCTTTGGTTATGTTTTTTATATAGATTTGTTATACGTTGAGTTGGGAATGTCCTATGACATCTTTGTGGTAAAATTGGTCAAATTTTGAGTTAGGCAATGAAACCCCGGACCTGCAGTCGCAACCCACGACTTGGAATTTTGGTCTGCGGGTAACGGCGGGCTAGCCGCGGGTAAGAACCCGCCGGCAAGCCGCCGTTTACACTAGAGTGATTTTCACTCTTCCCGTTTAGCTTTCGTTTGGGGTTCTCTTGATTATACTCCCCTAAGGGATGCCCTATATGAGTGTTTGGGAAAGTTTGAACCCAATTGGGATGGTCTAGCCTAGTCTAAGGCCTAAGGTTCGGGAACGAGTTCTAAGTGTCGTTTTGGATGTTTGTTTAGAAGTTCCTTTCATTGCATTGTTATAGGTGCTTGATATAATTTTGTGTGGTGTGTCAATACCGGTGTTTGTGACATGGATTAAAGTGAGTACATTAACCCTCATTGCGTGGCTATATGTACTAATTGCAAGTATACGTGTTGTGGTGTATAAAATTGACTTGCATGCTTGGCCGTTCCCATTGTAGTGGTGATGGCCACCGTGGGTATCGGTGGTGTGGTAACCTGGTACCAGTGTCTATGGTCCTTGACGGTACAGAGCGGTAAAGACATTGTGTGTATTGCTTGTTCAGTTTTCATATGCGTATGTGATTACGTGATGTGTAGTTTGTGTAATGTGTGGTTTGTGCTCACTAAGCGTAAGCTTACCCTTCTGTGGTTTATATTTTTAGTCGCAGGTTTCTCTGGGAAAGATAAAGGAAAAGGACCTGGTTGATGCTCCGACGTGGCCGAGGCTCGGCTCAGTGTTTGATGGGAAACAAAAACATTTTGTTACTTGGAATTTATATTTAGTTTCTTTGAATAAAATTTTATTACTTGGATGGTTGGACCTCATTTTGAGAAGCGCTATGGATTAGATATTCGTTCTATTTGACACGTTACTAAATTTTAAAGTTTTAAAATTTACCTTATTTCTGTTGCCAAGGTTACTCTTACTTAGTTTTCGTTAAAATCTTCCGTTAAGTGTTGAAAATTTGTTTTCGGTTGTTACAATTGGTATCAGAGTCTTGGTTTAAGGGATTCAGGCATTCACGCGTGGTGAGTGCTTGAACTTAAACCCAAGAGCTAGTGTTTTAAAAATGGAGTAACCTTACGAATTTTGATTTTAAAAGAAAAGGGGGTTAAGACTTGAGCCAAGGGTCGGAGCAACAAGACGGGGTAAGCACAATTACATTGTCACATATTTATTTAGCATGTTATGTTAATGTTGACGTGGAATTATCATGTTATGACTTCTAAATGTGTTAGCATGATAATGGATTATGTATGTAATAGCAGTTGTGAATGCTATACTACTTGTAAAATATAGATGGTTTGTGCATGAGCTTGTCCACGTTTGGGATGATGTATTGTAAACACAACGTTGTTAGGTAGGAAGTTCTTTTGTGTGTGTGTGTGTAGACTTCCTGGCACGTGATAGCCGGAATTGGGAATTTGGACCCTTTGTNTAGATATGTAGGGTGTAATTATGATGATATAAGGGCCCATATCATTACAATTACACTGTACATGTTGGGACTTGGCGAAGTTATATAGGGGAACCTATAAACCAACTAAGGCTGGGTTGGGTTAGTAGCATGCTAAGATAGGGTGTATGAACTATAACTGTGAAGGGTGGATGAGAGGAGCATGCTAGGACCTAATTGTTAGAGTGAATTGTACTAAGGAATGATATTCATGTATANATCCCTGATCTGAGAAGGATCATCGCGGCTGAGGTGGGGGAAGTACTCCACGAGTTATTACCTGGACTCTTCGAGCAAATGAAGAGGGAGTTGACCCAAGTGGTCACCCAACAGGTGGAGGCTGCGACGGCGGGAAGGAGGAACGAGGCGGGAAGCTCCCAATCTGGTCACACAAGAAAGGTGAGCTACAAGGATTTCTCGGCGTGTCAACAGCCGAAGTTCGAAAGGGGAAAGACCCTATCATTTCTTCTCGATGGGTCTCAGAGGTGGAGGGCGCATTCCTCACTAGCTTTTACCCGGCCGTAGTGAGAGTCAGGTTCGCGTCAAACCTGTTGAGAGGGCTGGCAAAGGATTGGTGGAACGTTATCACCAAATCCACGACTCCGGAGCAGATCGGTGCCATGACCTGGGAGGAGTTCACGGAGTTGTTTAAGGCAGAGTTTGAGTCGCAGATTAAGGTGGAGCGGCTCACTAGTGAGTTTCTTTCCATGAAGCAGACTACCGAGTCAGTGAATGAGAATACTTGAAAAGTTCTTGGAGTGGTCTCTCTTTTGCCGAGAATACGTGGCGAACGAGAGAATGAAGATGTTCCATTATGGGGAGATTCTGAAGCCGGAAATCCGTGAATTCATGGTGATGGCTTAGTGCACTACCTTCCACCAAATGCACGAGTGGGCGCAGGCGAGAGAGTTGGAACTGGAACATCATGGAAAGCGAAGGAAGGAGGAACAGCCTCAGATTTAGGTGAGCAAGAAGTTCAAGACCTCAGTTCTAACGGCAGTAGGGAAGAAGGAGCATCCTAAATGCTCCAAGTGCGGCCGGAGCCACCCCTGTAAGTGTAGGTCGGGTTCTGGCACGTGTTACAAGTGCGGGAAACCAGGCCACATGAGTCATGACTGTAAGGCTCCTGCCAAACTGTGCTTCAGATGTTTTCAGCCGGGCCACTTCGCTCATGAGTGTCCGACACTGGTTAAGGCGATTGAGGCCAGTTCGGCCAAGAAGACGGAGTTCCCAAGAGTCGTGCGTGGGTTTTTCAGCTGACGGCCGAAGAAGCAAAAGTGGAGCCAGATGTGGTGACAGGTATATTTCCTGTTAATTCCAAACCCGATTTGGTTTTGTTTGATACTGGTGCTCATTTGTATCTCTATCCTTTTGTAAAAATTTCTCTATTGTAAAGGGTAGATTAGATGAACCCTTAGAGGTAGAGATAGCAGATGAGAGGAGTGTGTTTATTAGTGTTGTACATAGGGGCAATGTAATAGAATCGGAGGGGGTGAGGTTTCGTGTTGACCTCATACCCATTGCCATGAAAGAAATCAATGTAGTTATAGGGATGAATTGGCTCGGTCAACATGGAGCTTGGTTCGATTGTGAAGGTCAGAGAGTGAAGATCAGAAATCCAAATGGGGGAGATCAAATTATCTCGGAAATTGGCATGAAGAGACCGCCGAACACATGCTCTTTGGCCAAGGTAAGAAGATATGTGAATGGGGGAGGCGTCAGCTACCTGGTTTATATGACTAATAGCCAGGGAGAGAACAAAAAGAAGACAGTAGCCGACGTCCCTGTTGTGAGAGAGTTCCTGGATGTCATTCCGGAAGACCTGCCAGGAGTTCCTCCGGAGCGACAGGTAGAGTTTGGGATTGATTTGGTCCTGGTAGCGGCGCTAGTGGCCAAAG
>LUCG01021836.1:0-27855 GCA_001633085.1 Carthamus tinctorius | reverse complement strand
ACACTTTAAAATTTTCAAATTCTTTCTATTGTTTATTAAATCTTCCATACCTCCCTTAGCGCTTCAAGTCTTTCCAATATTGGAACAAGCTTTGAACAAAATGAATCTAGGTCTTCTACAGCTTCTTCCCTTGAACCATATGTAAGTGCTTTCACACCTTCACTAGGTTCAGACGACGATGAACTGCCAAATAACCACTCAGTAAATGATTCAATACTAATTCAATAGAAAACCTTCCACTAAGCAGTAAGATGGGCCAATACCTGTTTTGAAAATGGATCAGAAAAATGTTGAGCAAGTTCTCTGCAAGCAGAAGCACCAGTGTTATAAGCCGATCCCTATTTCCTGCAATCCGGCACATTTCCACCATTGCAATGTACCTCCTGCATCAATTAACATGCGTATATTAGAATAAAAAAGTTTGAGCTATTAAGGCAAAAAAATGCAATTCATAGGTATCATTGAATGTAGATATTGCTTGCAAAAAGTTTCCTATGTGAAAAAGCTACAAAGAAAGGACCAGAATAATATGTGAAAAGGCTGAAAAGAAGTTACTTCTGTAAAATTACAGACTCTCTTGTTGAGGTTCTTAAGAACCTTTAATGTGGGGCACAGGTTCTTATAAGAACTTAGGTGTTTGAAAAATATAAGAACCCAGGTCCTTGTTTCGATTCTTGTACTTTTATTGTTTTTTATTGGTTTATTTTGTTTGTTTTTATGAAGCTATAAAACATGATGTTGTGCAGCTCATGCATGATTAAGCAACTGCTACATGTTATATCCACCAATGCTATACGAGTGGATTACAAAAAATGTAAGATAGTAGAATTTCAATTTAAAAAAAAAAAATCATAATACCATAAAGCTATTGCAAACAGTAAGATCTAGCCATCAGTGGCAAAGATCCAGTTAGAACCGCGGATACAAGCAATTTCAATACCTCTTTTGAATATTGTCTGACGAAGAAACTTGATCTTCAAGTACACACATGTTAATAATTTCGTCCACCTCTTGTCGTGGTAGTTCGTTTATGTCTTGAATCTGAAGCACATACAACAGATAGATTAAGCTTAACACTCACATGACAATAATACACACACACACACACATATATATATATAGAAGTAGGTTCAAATGAGAACTTTTCATATTTATAGGAACAAAGGAACCCATTTATAGCCACATATGAAATGGGTCCCACTTCTATATATGAAAAGTTATATATATAAGCAAATACAAAGACTAGTAACCTTGTTAAGCAATATTGATTTCTCCTCGGCGGCATTTTCAAGAGCAGTGGTCACTGAGTTAAGAAGATAACCAAGCAAACTTAAAGTCGGTTGCTGCTGTCCAGCCACCGCACTATAATCAGTTGAATTGTTGGAAACCTAGTCACAGCAATGGGGTTAGACATACAGATGTATAGGAAATTGTCAATACAAAAAAAAAAATTATGCACACCTGAAGTAACAATGATTTCTTTTTAACAAGAAAATAGAGATAAGAGCTCAGGCTGAAGCACAGTCGGAACGCACTCAATTCAGACTTCCTCTGTTTCTGAAAATCCTATGCAAAGAGAGAAGGAAAACAATGAGATGTCATGCTACTAAAAGCTCATAGCCTCATACATTACTAATAATGCTTAACAGAACTTACCGATTGAGCTGAAGAAAGAAATGTCGAGTCACGTGAAAAAAGAGTGTGCATCAATCCAAAAAGTCCTTGAACGAAACCGTACTCGGAACCTTCCTCGTAAGGCCAAACCTAAAGGGTAAACAATCAATGCATAAGAAACCCTAAAAACAGAAGATACATTATTTTCCATTTAAGGATCCACAAGGTGTTTTTGTACAAAGAAAATGACAGATTACAAACCTTGCTAAGTATACCAACAACAAGGTTAATCTGTTCCATTGCCAACTCATTAGCATCAGAAACATCTTGGCGAAGAACTTGATCGAAAAGTAGTTGATGACCTTTGACAAAGTCTATCACTTCACGAACAACTTTATTTTTCACCTACAAAACCTCTAGGTTAATACCAAGACGCTACCAAACAAGCTAGAAAACCATAACGGCAGAAAAAACTATGAACTGAAAGTGGAAATAAGGAAGATGAAGAAGAAGCTCACCTCAAAAAAGTCTGATGACTCAACCAATGAAGTCAAAGAGAATACCAATCGCAATAAAGGAGATATGACCATTCTTTGTCTGTGAACATCGGCAAATGAATCTTTCCCAAAACTAGTGTCAAAACGTCTTAGGTTCCCCTGTGAGAAGATCCGACTTTAGCTTGGATCAATTTCTAAAAACTTAAATACTAAGTATACAAAACTGACCTTGATGTGCATGTTGTTTGTCATGCACGAAGCAATATGCTCAAATGCACCCATAGAGAAAAGAATCTGAGCCCCTGATTTACCATACTTGTGGCTAATTCTCAAAAGCAAAGCAAGTTCGGCCTCAAGAGCACACAACCGCTGCAACGGATCTACAGAATGCATGTTATCCTTCATGACAAAAAGAAAATCAGAAGAAGAATTTAGAGTTTAGACTGACAAGTAAAGGCAGAAGGCACAGGCATACAACTAAACATCATATAAATGAAGAACTTCATGCATGCAATAAAATATGAATTCTGAATCCACAAAATCTATGTAAATATAACTGCTATATTGTTCAATTTCAGAAGATCCAGTCCATGGCATACATGTAGATTGTTTTTACATTGTTATTTGAAAAATCTATAAGCAGTCAACTTTAATTATACCTGTATACATACAGAAAAAACAATGATATGAGTGAGAGAGAGAGAGAGAGAGTCCTTAATTTCAATTAAGGGGTACTCTGGTTTCTCAAAGACTAAATACAGGATTTGGGTGGGAGGATATGTAAAACATGCAAGTATAAGGGCTCTAGATGGAAAGATAATGCCTAACTGCACACCTGCCATCTGTAAATTTGACCACACAATACATTTTAACTAAATAATTATTTATTTCCTTTATTTCGATAATTCGTTGTACATTATTTTGTTGTCAATTATATTTTCCAGCATATAAGAAAGATTTGTAAGATTTCATTTGGAGTAAGAATACTCCATTCCTGTATACATATTTCCTACAAGGCCATATGGATTAAATACATATTTACTGGGTTTTAATACATGAATCGTCTAATTTGTGAAATCTGAGACAATCAACACTTGCGGAACTTATCCCCACATACAACCCATAGAACCTGCATGTCCTTTTGGGTGGACGTTTAGGGAAGTCAAGTGTTGGATAAGGTTTCCGCAACTGAAAAGCCACCATAACATATAAGTTTTCATGTTTCTTCAAACCAGTTAGATAGTACCCTAAAGCCAAAGCACAGGACTTACTATAATGAACGCAATTTAAAACTTTCTTATTCTATTAACTCCACCATCTATGATGGAAGTTTACATATCCCTAACAGAATGATGTTGCCATTATCCCATGTTAGTCAATCAACTAAGACAAGTTAGCCAACACTTTTCTATGGCTCTCTTTCATGCCATGATGGATATTAATCGGTATAGTTGTTTATCTAGATTTTCTATATGATCAATAGGTTCTTGCAAACATGTTATAGAAATGCTTCTTTTAGATTGTCTACAAGTAGAATCCTTTGTTCACCTCAGCATCTTATGTTCCTCAATTGACAATTCAGTATACTCTTTCTTACTCGCTCTTCTACCATCCTAGGTACTACGCAAAGATCTCACTAGTTCTCTCACTCATTTTCGTACACCAGGACAGTGCCTTATACTCTCGTTTTTATCATCCAAACAAGGGTCTGGGCATACTACATGAGATGAAACACAAAACCAGATTCCTAATAAAGGTCTGAAGAATTGAAAAAAATTAGAAAAAAGAAAATCTGAGGGAGATCAAATGACTCAGACATTTGCAAGGGGGACAAACCTGATACGAAACATTGCTGATGCTCATGAGGCAAGACCTCAGAAAGCCTCTACTTTGAAGCTGGCCTAAGAAAAACTTCTCATGATCAATACAGATCAACGCATCCAGCACAAAGAGGGCCATTATCTTTCCAGATTCACTGCCTTGAGTTGCATCTTTAATGGCCTTGATACAAAGGAAAACAATGTCAGCTGAAGCCCAATGAAAAAAACTGAGGTATCATAGTAGCTTTTTGTAGATAAATAAAGTACCAATGCTAATAAATATATCAACATGTATGTACATAAATATATGCATATAAGGCACATTACATTTCTGCTCTATGCCCTGCTAACATGGTACCGAGCACGCATCCATGTCAAAAATATCATACAGGATACAGCTGATAAATCAACAAATATAAATCCACATCATCATGTACTTCAAACATTATTTTCTTAAGAATCATGGCACCTAATATAAGGGTTCAAGACAGAATATTAGCAAGCAGCACACACTAATGAATTATACAAGCATCGGAGTGGTACCTTAATTCACATCCAATAAAGTCTCATCATGCTTGCACAACAAAAAAGAATCCAAGATATCAATCAACCTCGATGCAAACAAACTAAAGTAAAGTACTCTTGGAGTCCAATTTTGTAGACACGAAGCAAACGAGACACAAAAAGATTTGTGCACCTGAGATATTGTTAAACTGAAACTACACCAACAGATATGAAGTGCTACAATCAGATATTGAAGATATATCATATATGCATGTATATATAGCAAATGGACAATCAATCAACTAGTGTCGGGGAGAGTAGGCATGACTTCCATCAAGGTGTAAAGTGTGATGATAACCAACCAAGAGATATGACCCAAGCAAACATTTTGCTAATCAAACATTACCGAGAGCTCAGAGCTCTGCTAAACAAGTTCAGGACCGACAATACTATGTTCTGATACCTCATAGCTCAAACTCCACTGTAATATATGGATCTTGAGAAGTCCCATGGAAATTGCAATACTTCATTCTTGGAAATTTTTCAAGCTAAAATTCTTTATTTGCCGATTGTCTTTCTTACAAATGATCAATAAAATTGACTTCTATCCACATGGTTCCCCAATTGATGAGTGTTTTAGACAGTAGACAAAAGCAAACATTTTTTCATTTACATGCAGAGTCCACCTTTGCAGATTTTAATCAGATAGCAATACATGCTAGCACATATATATACATATATGTCAAGTTGTCAACTGATTTGAGTACATCGATCACCATCCTTATCAGCACTCACATAAATACTATTTTCCAATTCTTCCACCACCGATATATAAGATCACTTTTATATCAAAATATCACTATGGCAAGTTACTATAAGACCCTTCATCCCCAAAAAAAACTTAGTATAAGACCAATAGACCAATAGTTGACCTAGCAATAAGTCAATAACACCTTCAGCACCTTACACTAGGCATCTTATTATCGCAAGTAGAAAATATATGAATGATATCAGTTGTAGCAAACATACAAAATAATTCATCAATGACTAGAAATTATTCCTGGATGCCAGCCACAAGACTACAAGAGAGAATATGTGCGTGTGCATGGGTGGATGATGTAAGCATATAGAATGTAAAATACCATACGCAAAGTTATAGAAATTATTCCATCACATCAATATACAACATCATAGAACATACTATATCCAACAGAAATAGTAAGGAGCGCACCAAATCTAAAATTGACTGAGCTTCTTTTCTTAGGATAGACAAGTTTGCGTGGGCCAGCTCGGCCTGATCCTGGTCAATCTGAATAGAAGTAAAATATTAGTCTCAAATGCCAACAGTTGTATAAATAAAGCAGTAAAGTTACCAATGGTGTTGCCATACATGAGAGTCAATATAAACCCACAATTTCGTTATCAATGAATTGAAAACTTCTCACCTTCTCAAGGTCCAAATCTCCACTCTCTTGCTCATCTATCAACAATGATTGCAGGATGGTAGTAGGGACATCTGGATCCAGTATGTGCTGACAGTACTGGAAGTAGCTTAGAAGCAACGTGTATTGGCTAAAAGATGGAAATAGTAATAAAAATCAGGCATTAACAAATTTCTATTAGCAGCAGAGGTGGTAATTTCTAACTAGTTAACTAGAGCCATACCGTCTCCTCAATGCTTCTGATGTATCATGTCTCAGAATTGCCATCATAATCTTATAAAGGATAGAGTGACATGCACCATTTGACAGTCGCTTTGTCATAATAACATCGAGACATGTTACAGTGTCAGAATTCAAGACACTTGGGCTAACAAACCTCTCATCGCGTAGTTTCGCCATGCATGTAATTGAAACCTTGAGATAAAAGATTCAAAATCATCAAGCAGAACTATAAAAAAATATAAGGGACATCCACAGGCCTGAAATACTTCTACAAATGAAGTTTCGAACAATGAACGATCATAACTTCTCCTAATCTCAACCCAGCACCCACCCCCAACCAAAGAAAAATAAATAAATGTAAGTGAAGTGTGAATGCAATGAAATCATAATCCAGGTCCACCTTTCCAATTCATATCCTTCAACTAATAATTCCAATGCTGCCCAATAAAAGACTATCAAAAGAAAAATAGAGCAGTGCAACCATTAATAGGTCTTATAAACAAACACAAATCAATGCATCGTTCCAGCATGACACCAAGAAAATCAGATCTTTCAAAAAATCAAGACAATTTTTATGACCTCCACCAGTCTCAGGTTTGTGAAAAATACCCCACGAAGCACCAGTAAATGAACTGATCAAACAAGCATCTTCTTCACATATCCCTCCATTTTAATACTCAAAAATCGAAACCATTACCACTCTATCATCACCTTTCTTGTCATTCTTTGTCTTCTCTTTTTTGTCAAAGATGAAGTACGAGGATGGATATGATTTTCTATTAACATGATAATGTTCTTTGTCTACTTGTTTGACAAGTTCAACTTCACAACTAATTACGGAGCTGTAATTCCCTTACAAAGAAGAAAAACGGTTTTTACTAAGAATTAAATAACAGGATTCTTCAAATATTGAACACCCCTTTTCTGTATACCCTAAACAGACTTTGAGAATGAATCATTATGTAGTTTATATGTTTCCAAAGATGAAGCATTTGGGCTGGGATGGTTGTACTGTAATGGCAACTTTTCCAGAGTATGCAGTTCAATCAGAAATGAAGTGACGCTTGGAAGCAGATAATATTCATAACCAAACAAACAAAGTGTAGCCAATCTGAAGAGTTTACATAGGTAAAGCAGAGTCTGCATGTTATTGACAGTGCCAACACTTGGCAAGGATGCTATTTACAATTTGCTTAAAAAAATTAGTAATTGGTACATGTTTGTTAAACCCCCCATAAGCACCGGTTCGGTAAATGCATTAAAAAAGGACAAATTTTAGCGTGTGGTGCTGCTACAGTTGGTGGAGAACTGTAACAGTCCTAAGGTAGTGAAATTCACAAATATAATCAGTTACCTGAGTTAACATCAGCGCCATCTTTAACGAACAATCTGGAGAACTAGAAGCATTTAAAGATGCGTCAAGCAACCTGTTGGCAAAGATAACGACAGTTATGACGTGATTTGACAAATACAAAAGAAATAGATAACACTATTTCAGAGAGAGAGAGAGATGACGCACAGAAACAATATCTCAGATCGATTTTCCATTAATGATAGCCTTCTTGAAGCCGAAACCTGATAAACAGACCATACATACAGCAGTTGTTAAGATTACGGTTTCAGAACGAAAAAAAAAAAACTATGTAAAAAACGACACAGAAGAGGTGAGCAACAGGAACATCGGAAAGGAAAAGCGAATGAGAAGGTAATAGTAGAGGAAAAGGGTTCATTCACCTCAACAATTTGTGACCATCCTGTCAACATATGGAGTTGAGCAGCCTGCTCTTCAAGGTTCTTGTTGTGTTTCCAAGCCCATCGCAGCAATTGTTGAACAGTATTTCTTACTTCGCTGAGTTCGACTTCACTGCCAAAAGAGCTCAGCTGTGGATTGTCAAGATTGCACTTCTGAAGGAGAAAAAGAGGCAAGAAATTAGATATACTGATGAGGTAAGGCAGCTGTAGCCGAAAGAACCAATCAAGCAATACTGAGAGATGAGTGTAGGACTTCAGAAGAAAATGAAAACCAAATAAGTGACCTGCCAAAGAGTGTCTCGGAATGCATTTAGGTCAATCAACCGATCCCCTCGTTCCGAGTAGTAATAAACACCTCCCTTTTCATATGTTGCTGGATTCCCAAGTATATCGTCAGCCTACAAAAAAAATAACATATAAGGATGATGAGATGAAAAATGTGCTGTAATGGAAGCCCAAAGAAATACTTGGCTCTTACCACTGGTCCAAATTTTGTGTGAGAAAGAACCTCCGAAAGCTTCATCGTGGTATCTGGAGACCTAAACTGGATTATTTCAAGCAATTCTAATACCTGCATTATAAACTCAAACCAATGTTAAAAAACTAGTTTTACTCTTTTATAGAGGTACACCAGATGAACCGGAACCAAATATATAATTTTTGTTACAGAAATGCACCATGAAATTCCTTCCCCTTGAAGTAGCTTTTTGTCCTACTACACCCACTAAATCCTTGGATGGTTAAATAAAATTATAGTGGGGTCCTTGATAGCCACTGATGTATAATAGGCAAAATCAAGGTAGGGTGTATACCACGTACTAAAGAAACGCTAATCTCAACCATGTATCTCCCTCACCCCACTCAATTGAGTCTAAATCACCATATATGACATGTTACATGATCTCTATAAACTAAATATGGGGAAGATATCTCAAGCACCATTTTGTCATCCGAAACCATGTCCCATGAGAGTTAACAGAAAACAGCATCAATATCTTGCAGGTTGTGAGCCCTGTACCTTACACCTTCCAATGGCTCTGTTTGCAGTATCTTCAGGACTACTTTGAAGGAGGGGGTGAAGAATTCTATTATCACTGTCATATTCGGTTTCACCTTGCCCAAACAAATTCCCAACAATGCTGTGACACACTTCTCGGTGGCTGGAAGATGTTGCATTGCCAACATGTAATTCAAGTGCTAAAAGCTTCAACAACCATGCTCTCTGAATCAATTACAAAATGCTTATTTTAGTCAATAATAAGTTTGCCAATACCTAGCAGAAATCCCAGCGCATATTTGAGAAAAAATCCAAACATTACCCAAGGTCAAAATGAAGAAAAAAGATAAATTTTGTTGCCATAAGAAATACTCACTGACCATTAATGATTTTCTTAGTATTTAGAATATTAAGCAAGTTCTACTTCTTAAATCATGGTGATAACCACAAATCTGCTTTATGGAGTGCATCAGTCCAAAAATAACTGCAAATACACCTCCATGGATATTTCAATTATTGACAACATAGAGTAATCTTGCCAAGAAAAACTCTTATGATCTGTAGGGATTACATTTTATATTTAGGTTAAAGAGCATGCACAGAATGGATCTTCATAGATTTTGCAGTTGAACCATTCCTGTAGGCATATTTGTTACTTTGCAGCAAACGTCACATATGAACAATGAAAAGAAGCAAAAATACATCCGAAGACTAAATAAAGTATCATCCGAAGACTAAATAACACCACCCCATATGAAAAAAGAGACAAGGATCTACAAAGCTGACAGCATTCTAACTTATATCAATGCAATAAATTACAGTTGTTTAAATAGCTTGAATTGCATAGCGTACATGTTTGTGTGTATACATAAAGAAAGCAGGGACTGCTCATTTATGTGGGGCTACTGTGTGTATACATATCAAATAAGCAAGGATATACAAAGCAGACAGAATTCTAAATTGTTTCAATGCCATAAGTTACACATTCTTTTAGAATATCTTTAATAATATACGTATGCATCCATCCAAAATTATAAATGCGGGGATTAGCAGGCATGGAAGAGTATAGAAAGAGCTTGGCTGATCATCAGGCTATTCCAAACTGGTTTAGAAGAATAAAGTCGATTTAAGCTAAGAACACATGCAATCACCATTCTCTAGTGTAACAATATTAATTTCCTACCATACACCAACAGAACAAGTGGGAATGCAAGAAGTTTCAAAATTCACAGATGTGTAAACTACAACATTGCCAAATAGAAGAAAGGAACAAAAAAAAACAAATTTCTACACAACCGCTCTAGTTTGATCTCATTTGAAGACGATTGTTAAACTATTATAATACCAAGAAACCTATTGATATGCAAAAACACAAGCCATCTTATACGAGAAAGTTGATGTGCAACGAAAGATCAAGTGTTGCCAGTGCCAAGTCATACCTGATGCAGAGAGCTGATTCGAAGTGGCTGAG
The DNA here is from genome assembly GCA_001633085.1 of Carthamus tinctorius. Classification (NCBI taxonomy): domain Eukaryota; kingdom Viridiplantae; phylum Streptophyta; class Magnoliopsida; order Asterales; family Asteraceae; genus Carthamus; species Carthamus tinctorius. The sequence goes on along the minus strand of LUCG01021836.1, from coordinate 17,536 downwards.
TGCTATTTCTTTTTGGTAGTGGTGCAACACCAATGTTATCCAGATGCTGTAGTAATAACAATGCTAATTTAGACAATTGCACAACCAATGGAAATACTGCCAGAGTTCTAGAATGAAAACCTCTTACCTTGACAAAAAATTGATACTTCCTGGTGCTGAGAAGATCAATGGTAGGGCCACATGTGAGCGGGTCCGAACATAATTCATAAAGCAGCTACAGGAGAGCATAACTTGTCCGTGTAAGTAGCAACAGAGAAAGAGTACTAATATATCTAGAATTAGTTGGGACTGCCTAACCTGAAATCCGAATTCATGAAGCAATGCATTGACATCAGGCTTTGGTAGCATTTCCAGAATATCAAGTATAACCTTCAAACAACTGATGTGACAAAAAAGATAACATAAAACACATAAGACAATATAAAGAAATTGAACAAGAAAAATATGTCATAAAAAATTCCAATATATAATTAGAAAGATACCTGTAGTTGAATTTTGGCTGTAACACTGTCCTCTCTACAGGGGAATCAAGGTCAAACCTCAGCAGGAAATGTGTTATGTTGGGGGCTGGGCGACTAATGTTATCAATGAGAAGCTGCAATGTGAAGAAAGAAATTTATAGCACATTCAACAAAAAAGGAACACATTCGATCATCGTCTCATCCCAAAAAAACATAGGTAAGGCAAAAATACTAACTTGCATTATAAGCACGCCCGGATCGTCGGAGCTGTTTTCTATAACTTGACACCCTTCAGATCTTAGCTCCAAACAAGCAGCATAATCTTCAACCAGAAGACTAACAGAATTGGATTTTAGCAATAATGGAACAAGCCCAACCATGCGAGAACTGTTGCAAGCAAAAAAAAAGAACAAGATCATTCTTAGGTCACAAACATACCAGATACATCAACAAAACAATAGTGCATCTATGACCTACACAAGGACAAAATTAAAAGCCAGTTATAGAGTGAATAGCAAGGGATAGATACCTTAAGATACTCATTATTTTTATGGAGCGTTGTTGAATTTGTGGATGGAAATCATATCTGATGTATTCCAATAAAGCTACAATCTGATTATGATCTTGAGAAAGTATCACATCAAAAGGCTGCAAACAACCAACAAATACTTACAATATAAGGTGTTGTGACCAATAAATCAAGGATGAAGAAAAAAAATAAGAAAAAGAAATCAAGCAACCAGAAACAATTTACAAAAGCAAGACTTATACAGTAACTAATGGTGTTATTCTGATGTTATTTGTGTATTCAATCAAAAAGAAAAATATCATATTCACGAATGACGGATCTACAATAATGATATTGTAAATGACCTATTCAGAATATACCACAGAAGCTGGTAACTGCCAGGATCTTCTTTCTGAGCACCTCAAGTAGTTTTTGTAAATTGTGATGTTTCATCAGTTCTAGCATGGCAAACTAGTCATGGATAGAAGTTTGTGGTTTTCGTCGTCGTAGTTGCTTATGCACCACACTGGCAATGTAGCATGCAGCATACAAGTATACTAGATATGTCACAATTACCTACAGGTCTTAGCCAGCAGTGTTGTCCAATAAACTTATCAAAGTGGAGTTTCTTTGCTCTAAGTCCAAAACATATGCATATAAAGTAGCTTGTGCAGAGAAATAGAAACATTTGATGGCAATGAATTGTTTTTCTAAGTATATAATATCTATGTATGGCAAATGCAACAAGTAAAATCACACACCCTCCTCACCTATCGTGAGGTTTGAGGCCCCATCCTCTACAGAAGCCAGGATACCACTAGGCCAAAGATCTGTCACATGATCAATAGACCTCTATGACTAGGCAGCTAAGTAAAACACATCAGATCTTGATGTTAACGAGCAAATGTGATTTATTAGTTTTGAAGTTAACTCTGAATTGCTTACGATAGCATCTAGCACAGCCCAAATCTTAAATTTGAGAACCATCTTACACTGATTCAAGCTAGGACTTTCGAAGAAAAAAGGATAAAAGAAAACAACTTCTTAAGAGTGCAAGGTAACCTGGTATAAGGGACGCCAAAAATCAGAAACAGATAAATCCTTCTCCAAGACAAGGATTATAATTTCCAGAGATAGAAGCACAGCTTTTTCTAGAAGTAAACCATAAGTATGATTGGTGCGATCAGCAATTATGGCATCCACTCCAGGCAAAAGAATACCCATAATATTTCGAAACACGGTCTTCCCACTCATGAAGTCCTGTAAGCATCATAAATGGAGAAATATTTAGACATGGATAAGTGACAAATAGTTTGCAAAGCCAATACCATCACGCATCTCAGAAGATCTGGAAGTAACAGTGAGGAGGAGACTAATGCCGCATAAGATAAGACACAGTAGTACAGAGCAAAGAACATTTCCCCAGCATAAAGTGCACCTTAAAGCCACAATGGGTAAATAATTTTGACATAATGAAAAAAAAGCTTGGGGAACAATAAAGTGCCTATTACATGTTCTCTATTCAACAATTTGCAAGATTAGAAAACCTATAATGCTCTCTAACATTGTGTTCTCAAGTTCTTTATTTGGAGGGAAGGAAGTGATATGGAAGGAGACAGAGAAGCCAAAAAGATTTGTGTCTCGAGTTCTTTTCTTTGGAGAAAAGAGAAAGGAACCAGATGAAAATGTAGTGATTTTCTCCCAAAACTTTGCTCCCAGATGTGGGAAGACATGTACTTCACCAATTTCTGTTTAACAGTAACGGCCTTCAGGAAAACTAGCCATAGGCTGATAATGTCTTCAATGCATGAGATATAGATAGTATATAAATAAAACTGGGGGGTTGAAGAGGGAGATGCATAGTATATCATAAAAATGGAGAAAGCCAATGAGTAAGAACTGCACTGAATGAAATGATTTGAATATCATCAGGTACAAGAATAAGTTAGCTTACTTTGAGCAATTCTATGACAGGAAGCTGCAACTGGAGTGGAGTTGATTGTGTTGTTGACAGCTGAGATTGACTGACCACAACGTCAATATCTTCATCTTTAACGTCATACATACTCAATATCCTGCATATATTTCAACAATAAGTAACATCAGTAACAATATCAGTAGGAAAACTAGAACTAAACCAAAATAACTATAAGACATTGATAAACAAGAAGAAATCCTTGCAAGTGCGACAAAAGTAGAGCCCAACATAAAGCTAAAAACTAAAACAGCTGCGGCAGAGAGAACACAGCTATCTGCATCCGTAATTCCGACAGCATAAACAGGTAAGAACCAAAGAAAGTCCGTAGACCGAAACATCAGCTTACATTTGAAAATGTTGGAGACATGCCACAACTAATTGCCATTTCTCAGAAGAATCAGCATAGGCCCTCTGGGGAAATGGCCCAAACACATGATCATATATGAACCGAAAGATGCCTATAAACCTGCCAAACATTCGACACAGGTTCAGAGGAAGAAGTATGAGCCTAAAAAGGAAAAACATGCCGAGAAAAATGTTGAAGAACGCGAATCATTACCTACGTCCTCTATCAGCTGCATCCCTTTCTTCAGCAATAAGAGCATTCAACAGATTGAGAAATGAGATTGTGGATGGGTAATGCTCACTTCTTGCTTCTACTTCATTTAACTCGAATCTCATATCATAAACCTGTTAGGGCCAAATCAACGCAACTCTTTCCATCACACATCAACCCAATGTAGTTAATGTTAAATTTTCTACACATCAACTTAAACCAACAGATCACATAGACCTGTATGAGTCTCCACCAGAAGATCTGTTAACATGTTGTAAAAGGGAATAATATAACTTTAAGAAAGGCCTTCTCAAAGCAACAACTATTTTCAGCACAAAATGAGAGCATAAGAGACAGTAAAGGTAATAGTATGTACAAGAAGAGAGTGTGATTTGCAGTCAAGAGTTCTTAGCCATCTTATAAATCGTTAACTAGTTTTGGTAGATGATGCAAAACCAACCTGAGAGGTTATCATTTGAGTGCCATGCCCAACTTGAGGTCCAACAACTACAGGTAAATCATATTGCTCAAGGAAACCCCAGATCGTATCTTTCAAGTTCGGAGAAACATGAATAAAAGTCGATATCGAATTACGCAAAGCACCCTACAACACAACAGAAAACATTTAAAAAAATGGTGAACTTTCAAATTCCAGAAGCAGTTTTTGACTACTAGTAGAAAAACTCAGCAAGGATTTAGGGAAGGTATCAGCAGATATAAACGAACCTTCAGATAAGGAGGCACATTTTCGTAACCAAGAAGTTTAAATAATGGTTCAATATCAGGAAACCATGTCTTTCTTTCAATAGGGTTCCCGTTCTCGACAACCTATCAACAAAGAGAAAAAAAACCACTGCAGACCAGTTAATAAAGTTCATGTATAAGGCAGAGAATGTATCACTAATGGTAATAAAGATCTTAGTAAACATTAGGTGAGCATTATCTTTCACCAATCTAATATCCAAACCGTTTAAAAGACTGGTATGGCAAAACTAATGAAATGTTCCTTTGCAGATTCACTCAAAAACATGACATAGGTAACCAATTGAAGAAGAACGTTAGGAAATAAAATAAAAAAGTAAGTTGAGAATATCACAGTTGAAGTGAAAACCTAAATCATTTCATTGATATTACCAAGATTGGACTTCATTCCATTACCTACTTACAGGTTATCCAACTTGTTATTAGAAGAACAAGACTTGCTTTGTTGACAACTGGATAAACTGAACCCGATTCAGGAGATGCCAGTAGCAAGCACGGTATATCAGCCTTAAAGCCGTTGAAAACCCAGAGAATGTTTATATTAATCATGGTTGCAAATATCAATTTACATGAAACGGTTGAGTTTGAATGACCAAATTCGACCAACTATTACTGAAATATAACATAGAGCAACAAAACACCTTCCGAAGAACACATAGATACGCAACAAGAGCTTTTGCATCTCCCTCTTGAAACTCCGGTAATATTGGCCCTGCACTTTGAAGGGATTGCTTGAACTTCTCCTCATAAATAGATAAGCAATCAAACAAAGTGCTCCATGCAATTGATCGAAACGTTCTGCCCTGCAGTAACTCATACACTTTGGAAGCACCCTCCTCGCTTGAAGCCTGAAAGTGGATAAGTCAAACAACTCAGAAAACGCATCACTGATCATAAGAGATTAGTAGATATTAATAAATCAGGTTCTAGATACACCTACCAATGTACTAAGCATCTTCAAAAATGCCACAAGTGTCTGAAAATTTGTGTGATCCTCGCCAGCAAACTTTACAAATGTCCATACGACATCATTGCCAGATAAAAGTTCAGGTTCTTTCTGTGGTAAACATCAAGATGTGTAAGGAGCACTGATGTCAGATACTGTTTAAGTAAAACAATAATGAAAAGAAATATAGGAACAGATGGACACCTCAAGGCATCCAAAGTCCTACGTAAAACATCCCATGGCACAAAAAATTATATATCTTAACCTTTTTGCAGTAAATAGCATAAGAATTCAGCTGAAAAATTAAATAATGTTTTACTACAGGCTCCCACTGTCCTAAAAAAGTTCATGGCTGAAAAAACTTATACAAACACACTAATCGTCTATGCAATATGAGGTCTCAAGCGCTACCGCCATAAAATTTACTGTCCGTTAAGACTGAGTGGGTATATTCATAGCACTACTGGACATATAGTGATGGAGACCTAAAAGTGCAATTTTCAGGTGAGCATAAGCTACTTTTATTAATATAAATGCTCCAACTATATCATGTGAACCTGTAAGTGAAAACCCAATGAGAAAGTACACATACCTCATAGATTTCGCTAACAAACTCCAGGAGAGAGATAAAAGTTTGAGGGGCAGATTCAGTAGTTTGCTGAGGCTGCATGTTACCATCCAGAACATAATCATGTGAACCAGACATTTTGTATGGACTAAGAGCAGTCATAGCCTTCTCCTTTGTTTCTTTCACCTACCAACCAAACCATATTCAAACCATCATATCAGGGCAAACAGATTTAAACAGAAAAATGAAGTCCTGGCCTGGGCAGAAAGACAACTTTATCATGACTCAAGCTCAAGAGATTGTGTAGTATAGATTAATTATATGAGGTATCACAATCAAAAGAAATTGTTACATATGAGGATGGCAAATTGCACATTTATATGTCAAACTCTCTTCAACACACAACACCATTTTCAGTGTATAAATGAAAATCCCAGTTGAATCCTTAAAACTTATTAGACACTATGTAATGGAAGGGAATGAGGGCATAACAATTAGCTAGCATGTGCTTTCTCCCGTCTCTGCAGACATGGTTAGTGCTAAAAGAGATCCATACTAGCAAATATTTTGCCCTAAAATGCAATCCAGGCGACAATTGTGAACATGTAGAAATACATAGATTTAGGATACTGCAGCTCAATTGAGCTTTATCCCAGTCACATGGATACTTGGATAATAGTACTAAACTAATCGTACTAAGGTAAAAATTCTACTGGATCTTTTGTGCACTTCATTTAGTGGATGCATTCAGAGTACTGTTGCATAAGGGAATCACAATACCTGATAATATCACTGCAAAAACTACGGTTCAATGAACTATATGTTTCCCTCCAGAAAAGTGTGTTTGTTGTCCACTTTACTTTTGTGGAACTATAGTTTAGATGGCAACATATTTGAACATGGAGGTGCATTTATATTCTCAACTAACAACATTATCATAAATGTGGAACAAACATCATACAGTTAATCAAAAAGTAAACCCATTCTGCATTGGTGGGATGATGGTCCACACATTGAAGTGGGTGGCATTTTGGTATGGTAGGGGTGCTTTCTGGAGCACGGATCATTCAATGCAAATGTAAAAATCTGAGGATGTAAAATGGTGTCCTTTGAAAAGAGCCAATATAACCTTCCGGTAATGGATTATGAAGAAATTAGATGGAGATAATTTACATTTCTCAATAAAAATAAGTTTTGCAATACAAATAAGATGTAAAGGAACCGATGTAGATATATGGCATCCACAAATACCCGGTACAAACTACTGCACATACCTGGTATACATAAAACATATAAGAAGACATGACTGACCTTGTCCCTGGCAAGTGGATGAGATAGAAAGGATGTTATCAGCTTGTGCAAGTACGCATTATACATGTAGATCATATCCTCATCGTCATTCTGTGAAACATATAATGACATGAAGTTACATTTGATAAAGATACAATGCATAAAAAGGATTTCTAACAGGTTGGAGCATAGGAATGCAATAAAGACAAATGAAAAGTAAGTGAGGATCTTATGAGTACAAGGAATCAAGGATGATGTACACATGAATATCAAATATATAGAATATTCTGCACATCATCGTATTGGTAGTATTGTCATGATCATTCCCTAACCTAACCAAACCAAACAAACCCAGTATTCTCTAAAAACCTGAAATACACAGCAAGCTTCAAAAGGTACCATTGACTAAAAAAAGTTGACTTTCCAAGGTGAAAACAACAAGTAGGTAAAGACAAAAAGAAAGAAGGCTTCTAGCTATGTGCCTATGTCTGGTTTTTACATCTTAACTTTTTTCTGAATACTTCAACATTTAGAAAACCAAGTGTTAAACACAAAAACAAACCTGATAGGCTGGTGTTCGGAGAACTAGGTTAAGCAGATACTGGAAAACGTTGCTAGAAAATACAACTTCCAGGCATGAACTTATATTTCTCACATCGTTAGTTGTCTCCCTTGCATCAGTTACATCTTGTATTATCATCAAGTGCACAGCCCATGCTAGTCTAACACAGTGCATGCAGCCCTCAATCGTCTGATCATTCCCAATGGCCATCACCTATTCGATAAACACGGCTAACAGGTTCCAAATTATGGCCAAAGAACTATTAGTAGTAGAGAACAGAAACGGTTTGCACTTACAGTTTCCTGGAAATCATGCTTAAATGAAACATCCTGTGCCAAGATAGACATTTTGTCTGGTGATGCACTCAGGGCATCTGATATCAGTGAAATTATAAGAGAAAAGAGAAGACTGTATGTGATCTGCAAAAGATAAAAGGTCCGTCAGTTACTAAAGCTGCCAAAAAAGGATGTAAAAAATATAGTAACGCCCTTGTACATGTAAGAGTAGAACATAAAACAAACTTGGGGTTTCAGGTCAAATTATTCAAGTCAAGTCCAATGCACTGTTTCTCCTCTTCCATCAATAGAAATGTATTGAAGCAGTAAACACATTTCCAAAGAAGTATAACCGAATTAGACAGAAGAGCAGTTCCCTTGTAAATAAGTGCTCTTGGGAAGCCATTCAAAGTCTTCTCATACAACAAGCTCCAACAGCATAATCCCACTCCCAAGAAGAAAAATGACATGAGAGAGGGAAAGAACTGAATTAAAATATGAAACATACCTGGTTCTTTACAATGTCAGTACAGCCACCAATGTCTGCTGCACTATCTCTCAAAGTCGTAAAAATGTCTTTTACATCTTTTGGGCCTGTAAGAAAAGCACTCAAGCAATAAAAGATATGTTCCTTTAGGTAGAAAAATAGCAACAATAACAAGGACTCCACTATCACTTATGCTCTCACCTGTTTAGCTAGCACATTTATAAACTGTTACCTTTCAATGGGATCCAAGCCTACAAAATTTTACAGAATGGGAGGTAGAGATTCGACAACTCAGGTCAATCACGTATAACTTTGAGCCTGCTTGTACTTGCATTTAGACGGTACCAAATTAAGCATTGGTAGCTTCATCATGTATTCTACATCACTAATGATTTATCCATTTCTCTTTGATCTTTACTTCCTTCTCTTTTTTCTTTCGCTCAAATAAAAATTATAATTGATTTGACCCTAGGACGTCATAGAAGGTTTCTAAACCTGGATCCAAAGCTCGCTATTTTCTATTGGGTCTTTACTCCCATTTGCATCCATCATCTATAAGCTCATCTTTGATCACAGAAACCAAACACTTGACTCTAAAATTCACTATTCTCCTATCATATTTATCTTCAGAAAGCAGAAAGCCCCTACTTATGAACTAAATAAGATATCCTAGGGAGCTGGCAACAATTACATAATGGACCTGCATTCAGTTCACAACTAAAAAAGGAGGCTTTAAAGTTAGTAGTCTGTAAGGCTGCAGCAACAGGCACCAAAAACGCATTGGCAAGCATTGGTAGTCTGCACACCTATGGCACTTGTAAGATGAGCAAAGGGTGTGCATTACATGCTATTGTTACCGGTTCTCAGTCCTCGTAGTGGGATTGTGAGTCAGGTAAAGTCAAAGACTTACTTTTTAGACTTCAAAGTGCAGTCTTAGAAAACTATATAGTTCTCAGTTCAGTGATCGTGAATGTTTAATGTCCTGCACTCCTGCTTGGTACTGTACTATCCGTTTTGCTGACTGGTATTATCAATCTGATTATTTTGATGGATGGACACATCTCAATTACTCCACAGCAATAACTAAAAAAAGGATTTGTGACTTTGTGTGAACAAATGTTGCCAAATCATAATAGAAGGCAGATCACCCAAAGGTCGCTTTACAAAACCCAAAATTTGTTTAATGGCATTGCATAAGTGGTGAAATATATATCAAAGGTCTGTAAAATAGCTCCATAACAGTTGGAAGTTAACAAAGATTTGAAGACATCAAAACCAAGTAATCAGGAGAAAGTAGGTTCAACAGCATAATTACGATGGAAGAGTCTTCTCCTAAAGTACAAACCCTTGGAAGCAATGATACACATATAACATTAGATCAGCTACTAGTGCAAACAAACTTAGGCTTCCACTGTAGAAATTTTTCATATGTAGGACAACCATCTGATTAAGAGCTTGAAATGCCTTTTTCAAGCAACTTGAAGATGTAAACAATTATAACAAAAGAGAAAAGAAATAGAAAAGTGAATTTTTGTTAAATAACTTACTTGCACGTACAACCAACAGCGATAGAACAAGACAGTGACCAAGAATGAGTCTCTCCCTACAAACAACAGCTCGCCTTTCCACAAGAGCACCCCTCGAGTCAAGAATATAGCGCTCAGAGTTAGGCCCACCCAGACCAGCTGGTTCTTCTCGTTTTAGCTCCTAGAATTGAAAACAAGCATCATTTGATATCAACCATGCACTAACTGGAACTGTAATGATGTCACCTGTCTTAGCAAAGTCTGTACAAGATTCATTGGGTTTGTTATCTCCAAACATAAACCTGCCAACTGCTAAGACTAGTTCTTTTTCAATTCTGGACCATGGTCAAATGTTACCAGTTCCAGAGCGCACTTCGCAGTTCAGTTTTGGATGCTCGGTCTCGATATATTATATTTATTTCAAGGAAAAATAAACCATATTCTAATTAATACAACAAAAAGAGACATTGAGGACAGAGGAACAATAAACAGACATTGAGGACAGAGAAAAGACATGTGATCCATTTTATATTGATAATGCAATAAGAAACATAGTTACTTTGATTAAAACAATGCCATCCTATATCAGCAACTCCAGCAATAGAAAAACTAGTAAGAAGCTATCAAAAATTTTAACAATGCCACACTACCCAAGTTTCAATGTACTATTTTTTTTAGGGTTTACTTCACGAAAGCATATCCAACTTGTCACGAAAAGTTATTATATGTACTGCACTTCCATTTGTTCCATTTATTGTATCAAAACTATCAAAACCTAACATTTAATGTATTTCGTGACAAGTTGGATACACTTTCATGACAAGTTGGATACATTAAAATGATAGGTTTTGATAAAGTTTGATATATACAATGACCATTTCTTAAACTCTGATACACTAAATGGAACAAATGGAAGTACAATACATATAATAACTTTTCGTGACAAGTTGGATACATATTCGTGAACTAAACCCTTTTTTTTAATTTAGCCTTCTTATTGAAATACATGTTCATATTCCACTTTGCCAATATCATTAATAATTAGTAGTGGCCCCATTGTCTTAGAAGAGATACTTCACAAATGAGCAAACAAATTGCATTATCTAACCCAATCAAATATCGGTGCAATTTGAAAACAAGTATTAAAGGGGTTTTTCCAGGGGGGTGGTCATATAGGCTACAGGGGGCCATGGACACTTTGTTTATTTTGCTTCTAAGTAGGCTCCATATACACTCAGCCAATTCCACTGTTTAATTTTTTTATTTCTTTTACTTGGCCCCTATGCACTCAGCCAAGAACTCCACTTAATTGACCACCTAATTACCTATTTAATCCACCGCCCAAATCCAACTCCAATTACTTTCAACTTATCGGCCCAAATCGCTTCACTCCACACGTGACTTCGGGCCAAGGGACGGTCTCAGGTAGACAGTTTCTATGGGGTGTAGGCCTCCCAAAAGGTAACTTATTTGGCAAATGGCTACAACAAAATTTGGTTTATACCATACAAAAAACCAAGTGCCATAATAGATTACTCTACAGAACATAAAGTTTACAGGACCAAATAATTGGGGTCTTATGTAATAATGCAAAAGGATGATAATAAGTTTAAAGGGTGTTTTTGAGGCATCTTAACATGTTTTTGATGTACCCCAGTGAAACTCTGGCGATAATCGGCCGGTTGTATATTGAAATTGAACAAAAAATGAACACACAGACTTTCGAGAGGTCAGTTCTCTCCCAGAGCATAAGCTCGAATACAATCTCACAAAACAGAATGAATGACCCCACAACTCACAACCCCAACTAAAAGAAACTTCCCGCCCATTATTTCTAAAGAGAAATACCAAAAGTACCCTCTTACTTATTTCTACTTATTTCATAGTAAAACAAGACCATGCTCAATTACTTCAATCTCCTTTGATACATAAATCTTATCCGAGGCTTATCAGTTTTCTGGTGAGATCATAAATATACTGTTGTATCAGCTTTCCAAACATATCTTTTATAGAATTTTTTTATAAGAAACTTTCTCAAATAATGTCATATAAATAAATTAATGTGACATTTTATTTCAAAATGTCTAAAAACTTATTAAGACGTCCAAAAATGTTATATAAATTTATAGTAACACCTCTACATAGGCCACAATTGAATGGTGTCATATAAACCCGATTTTGTTGTAACGAATCTAATTCATAAATCTTCTGGCTCCTATGCTCTAATGATTTGAGCCTCCAGAGAACATAGGCCCAATGCTTTTCGTTGATCCTAGCCGATAATCTAATGTCTTATTTTCAAGTTTTAGCATACTATAACTTTGGATAATGTGTTTTTTGTGTTTTTAGAAGTATATAAGTAATCCTAATGAAAACTTGGAATTTCCTTGTGTTTGCCTTCTTTAGAAGAAACCACTCAAGCTCAAGAAGTATCACAACTATGGGATAGAATGTTAAGTATGAATGTTGGAAGAAACCAGACTACAAAAAGATTTGCTTACAAGGACATCACATTATGGTTGTATGGGCTATGGCATAAATGCCTATGACCACTACCGCAGCCCACTGTTGTCAATAGCGATAAATAGCGCAAGATAGCGACAGCGATAGCGACCATGTAATGCTATTTGGTATATAGCGATAAATAGCGCAAAATGGCATTTTCGTAATTTTTTTTTTTTTACTTTGATAAATACTAGGGTTTTGCCTATTATATTTTGTTTTCTAATATATATAATAGTTTAAGACTTAAGACACTTATTATTATGTTTTGTTCTCTAATATATATAATAGTTTAAGACTTTTAAGANAGGCTATCGCTAAATATTAAATAGCGGTCGCTATTTATCGCTATTCGCTACGTAGCATAGCAGTAAGCTATCGCTACTTATTGCTATTCGCTACTAACAACTATGCCGCAGCCAGCAATGGGACATCTAAGATAAAGTTTAGCCTTAAAATAAAGCCAACCTTCTTTGCACAAAATTTATTTTATTTTCTAGGTAACCAGCAACTTCAGTTTAATAAAACTCCTTCACAAAACAGAAAGCAGAAGAAATACATAGATTTGGGAATGGGGAGTGAATGGCAAAGTTGATGAGGCTAGAAGTATGTTAATATCTAGAATCTATTAGATCACTTGTCTGGTGCATACTTCAACCTCGGAAAACTGCATAATTTGCATTTTGTGTATGTTTCGTTCGCCTGCGTTTCTGACTACTAATCTTCATATAAGAAACTTGTTGGATCTCAAAAAAGGAATCTAAAAAGGGAGTTCTAAGCAACGCCCAAGAAAACCTATAGGTAAAATGCAACATAGAATAAAAAATTACAAAAAGGACAGAAGGACTACCTTTAAAAGAGAAATCAGCCGTTGTCGAAGCCCATTATTAATCAAATCTTCAACATATTTTAGAATGTCAGCTAGAAGATCAGCCTCAAGTCCCTGATCAAGCACAATTGCCTACAATATGCAAGTAATAACATAAATAATGACTGTTGTGGTAGAAAGAAGATTCTCCAAGTCCAGGGTAAAAAAAAAGATATCAATTGGAGCAAAATGGAAGACCAAAAGATACCCGTAAAAGTGTATAAAGTGCTGTTATTAAATCTCTTCTCTCTGTATACCAAAGCCCCGATGCAAGACGTAAAATGTCCAACGGCCCTCGCCCTTGTAATCCCCACTACATGAAAGTGATGCATTTTCACCAATCAGATACGAGAATCTAACTCAAGCAATACTGAATAAATATATGGTAAGAGAAGGTCTACCTCTTGATTGGCAGAAACAAGCAGTCGCACACAGTCTATCTCATTGAGATGGAGATCATCACTCAGCTTAAGAGCCTAAAAAGTGGCAATCAATTAGATGATGTGAAAAAAGGACCACTGATGAAAAAATCTGCCCCCATCCAAATAAAAACTTATATACTCAACTTTTGTGGTCAAATTAATCAATTGTTAGCTGGACTAATTGAAATTCCAGAAAGAATCAAATCACAAAATAGATTTGTTTGAACGGTAACCAGATTCCCTTTTCCTGACGTTTACAATTTGACCATAAAAGTCGTTTTCTTTTCTACGTAAAAGCTAAAAGAAAGCAACAATTAAAGTATGCAGAGGTGCAAACTAACAATTTGAACATCCTGATCATCCAGTGGAATTGGTCCTGAATCAGGAAGCCTAACTTCTTTGGACTCAACTTGTGCTCTGTCAGAAGGCTTCGGAGGCTACATACGAAATAACAAAAATTCATAATTATGAACAGTAAAAAGAAAAAGACTTACAAAATTACAAGTCTGACATGATATGAATTGATAAACATACATCTCCCTGAAGATAAACTACATGGTTAACTAAATCAGTCTACATCTTATTTCATAATGTGACCCTTAAATTACATACAAGCACCTAAGGTAAAATTAACATGAACCTTCAGCTACCCTCTTTCTATATCTGTTTGCTTTACTATAAACTTCTCTAATAACAGCATAGAGTCAGAATTTCTCTATTTGCTCATTGATTTCCGAATATCAGTTCGACTATTTTATCGGCAAAAGATCAAAGTAAACGAATGAACGTTTTGCCTATGTCAGATAAAAACCAAGAAACTTGTGCTACAGCCGTATTACCCTTCCCCTTTCCAAGATAATAATACCTAATTTTAAATTGATGTAAAGTCCAGTCATCATCAAACTTTCAAATGTGAAGTAGACTTTACAAAATTCAACATCGACATCATTCTGTTCATAGTAGACGCAGTAGACTTAACCTAGCTACCATTGTTTCTTTTCTGTCAAAACGCTTAAAATCCATACCAATTTTCTTCTGAAGTTTTAATTACAAAACGAAGGGAGTGTCAATCAAGCTAGAGTAAAACCGAAATCAAAACAGTACAACCAAGAGATTTATAGAAATATAAAAAATTAGCATATGTTTATACCGGAAAAGAGAGGAGAGACTGGAGAGATGGGAGGGAGTGACGAATAGCATGAATGAGCTCGATCCTCTCGGACGGCGATGGCGGAGTGGAACCTAAGAGTGTGGACTCGATGATAGAGAGCAGTTGCTTAGCTGAAACCATCGCCGATTCCGGCCGCCGCCGACGGAGATAGAAAGGCGGGAAATTGCCCTAGTTTGATTGAGGGTTCCGATGGCCTCCCTAAATGTCGAGGAGGGTTTTGGGTTGGTCGGTGGTGGTGGTTTAGGAGCGTTTTTCTCCGTTTAAAAACAAAAGAAAGACAAAAAGTTTGAATGTGTATGAAAGTTATCATCAAAAGTTATTGTATATACTTAGATTTTCAAAATTACCTTTTAATGTATCAAAGTTTGCAAAACCAATTATTTACAATAAATGTTATCCAACTTTTTAGAGTATACGAGTGTAGGGGTAGGTTCAAACGAGAATGACATCAATTTAAGAGAATACGAGAATGAATCTTAGCCACACATCATTGGTTACGGTGGACGTGATCACGAAGGATTGATGCGATTCATGGGAGGGTAGAGATTATTAAGGGGGAGGGNTTGACCGGATGAGTGGTTGAGAATCATTCTCGTATTCTCTTAAATAGTTATCATTCTCGCATGAACCTTCTTCTACGAGTGTATCCAACTTTTCACGAAAAGTTATCCAAAATACACTAAATGTTAAGTTTTACGAGCTTTAATACACTAAAAGGTAATTTTGAAAGTCTGATACATATAATAACTTTTTGTGAGAAGTTTAATACACTTTCATGAACTAAATCCTATTATTTTTTTTATAAGCAAACCTTTAAAGCTATGATCATGATTTCAATTTATACACAAGTGCTAATAAATGTCCATATACTTTTGTTAAATACAATAATGATCGATATTGTTTTTTTTCTTTTGAAAATGATCCTTCTCACTGACTCTATTAAAAGTTGTTTGCTAAATAATGTCTTGGCCTCTTGGATGTATCTAATTTTGGGCCTCATAAGTCATATTTTTTTCTTATTCCTTCTAGGGATGCAGGTTTATCTTGAAGTTGCTTAGTGTATTGTTATTTTTTGTTTATCTTGACGGGTGGGGGTATGGTGGTCATTTTGTCAGGGATGATCCGATGATGTAGTGGAAGAGGATGGTCGAAGAAGGGGTAGTCATTGCAGTATTGATCGTCTTCATGTGTTTTATGTATATATATTATTTAAAAGAAAAACGATAAGACTTATAAAAAAAAAAGACTAAAATGTCCCTTATTTAACGTAGACTTTTTTAACAAAATTGGTAAGAGGGAGCCTTTCACAGTAAAATGCAAACCATTTTATTACTGTACTTACTAAAGTTTAGCGACTTTGTTTGCACTTTTGTGTAAACCACAAGACCAAAAATGTAGTTTACATTTAACACCATAACAAACCACATTTTTAGGAATGAAAATGAAGCATTTAACACCATAACAAACCAAATATTGAAAAGGCCAACAAAAATGAAGCATAACATCAAACCACTAGGTATCAAAGATTGATCAAATGCATACCCATCTAATCAAAGAGTCTCCAACTTACCACTATTTGATTCAAAAGACCCAATTGATACCATTTAGGATAGATACTTTCAAGATTGATCATGGTATGACAAATAGCAATAATCTTTCATTGTTTGTTTGTTAGACAAGAGAACCGTATACCGGCTTAGTCACGAACCTACAACCATTTGAATTAAAAGACTCGGTTAATACCAACTAATCATATAAAGGCCAACGCTTATACATATGCAAACATCCTAAACTAAATCTTTTAAAAAGACTATAAAATCCAATAACATAGGTATCCAAGATTCAACATCCCACGATAAATGCGATCAAAAACAAGGAAAAATCTTCCTTTTTTCGTTTTCTACTTTCCAACAACACTCGAACCTACAACTACTCGACCCAAAAGACTCGGTTAATACCAACTAATCATATATAAAGACCAACGCTTATACATATGCAAACATCCTAAACTAAATCTTTTAAAAAGACTATAAAATCCAATAACAAAGGTATCAAGAATCAACATCCCACGATAAATGCGATCAAAAACAAGGAAAAATGTTCCTTCTTTCGTTTTCTACTTTCCAGTAACACTCGAACCTACAACTACTCGACCCAAAAGACTCGGTTAATACCAGTAAAAAAAAATCCTAAAAATCATACCCAAATACCAAAAACCACACCAAATTAAAAGGGTTAAATTGAAAACCCTAAAAACCAAACACCAAAACCAAATTAGAACATGAAAACCATGCATGCAAATTGCAAAGTCAAGAACTTGATTCATTCTTTCTTGATACATCATCCCCTTTGCTCTCTTCCAAAAGCTTCCCACCCTCCTCATTAGGCCTCTTCTCAGCCTCCTTGGCCTTCAAAGCTTGCAACTTTGCATGGTTGTAATAAGCCACACCCAAGAAAGCAATCCCATACCCGAACAGATTTATCGGTGTCACCGTATCCTTGATCACCGACCACGAAAACGCGATCAACAGCCAATCCTTCACCACCCCGGCCACGTTCATCGTCAGGGCCGACGTCTTCCCGACGAGCAGAAACACCGCGAGGTTCAACGCGAACGCGCAGAGCGAGTTCGTCCCGAACACCACGTAGTCGAG
>LUCG01021829.1:0-10922 GCA_001633085.1 Carthamus tinctorius | reverse complement strand
TTGATGGTCATGCCGAAGCTTGGTTCTAGTGATCTCTTTTGTCGTTCAAAGAAAAAAGTCATGTCCGTACCTTTAAAACGAGTTAAGTAATCTTTAAATTTTTATGCATTTTATTCGATGTATATTTACGAATGTGTCTACACTAATAAAAATGTTTAAAGTTTATATGTCTAGTTTCAAAAAAATGTAAGAGGGAGGGAGAAGAGACAGACTCATGAAACCGTCCCCGAAACCGCAAGCCGAACCCGCCAGCCGTGTACCCCCAGCCCGCCGAGCCCTCCATGCCCGCTGTCGAACCCACGCATTGAGCCCGCTGTGGTACGCATAGCCTAATACTTAATATTAATAAGTGTATAATTGGAATAAAATTACAAAAAGTTTTCCAAAACTACCTCCATGTAGTTTATCAAAAAGCTAGCTTATAAACTACCTTTCGTCCATCCATAAATGTACACCAAAAATCAGCTAGCTTATGTTTACCAAACAATGCCATAGTA
The DNA here is from genome assembly GCA_001633085.1 of Carthamus tinctorius. Taxonomy (NCBI): domain Eukaryota; kingdom Viridiplantae; phylum Streptophyta; class Magnoliopsida; order Asterales; family Asteraceae; genus Carthamus; species Carthamus tinctorius. The sequence goes on along the minus strand of LUCG01021829.1, from coordinate 10,425 downwards.
TACCCTTCAAAAACATAAATTTTTCTCTTGTGATTGAATAACGAAGGGATGTCCCGTGCCACCATATCTATTAGTATGGCTCCATTCATGGCATACAAAAATATTAAAATATGTTGTTAATTGGTTATTTATTTTTAACATTATAAAAAAGATTTATGCACTCTTAATGCATTATGATTTAAAATTGCTACTAACGAAAAAGGCAGGAAAGAAAAAAAACTACAATGACAAAAATTTTAAATTACTTTATGATCTAATAAAACAACAATGAGAAAAGACAAAAAAAAAGTTGAAAGTATAGAAATACCCTTAAACTAACTAACCTTTATAATTAAATTTATTCAAATGAACTAAAACTAAAATAAAGAGGTAACCAAGATGACCAAAATTGTAATTAGTTTTAAAGAGGGAGCAAAGTTGACAATGAATGTTAACCACAGAGACCAAAAATGTAATTTACTCTTAATTTGGGGTAGGAACTATTGAGAAAAAACTTAAACATTGGGTTTATTGAAAAAAAAATTGATAGTTTAATGATGTGATTGGTAAAAATAGAAAAAAGTTAATAATATATTGGTAAAAATGGTAATTTTCCCTAATATAAAATAAACATAATAAGAAAACAATTATATGTTATAATTTATTTTGGGATACATACAGATAAAATATTCCTTTGGGCCTAAAATCCTTTGGTGTGGTTGGGCTTAATTCAAAATCCCCACAATTTCCCAATTTCACTCACCCCCAAAATCGGCTTGCGTATACGAGTCATACTGTAGTCGACCTCCTTCTACTTTGGCCGTCCGGCGATCGCAGGCCATACTTTTCATCAAGGTTACTCCTTTCTAGTTGCCACCTCTTCAAGGCTAGGTTACTAATCTCCTTTCTCTTCTTATCAATATTTTTATTTCCTTTATTTTTTTGATTCATATGTTCCATTAGTAGTGTTCTTTTTAGGGTTAATTTGATCAATGTCCAACAAAAATGTCATTTCATTTGTTTGATTTTTTCTTCCATATGTCCAATTGTTTCTTTGACAACATAATAATGGAACTCATAACCTTCAAGATAGGATTCATTTTCATGTAGAATTGAAGACTGGTTGTTAAGCTTACATGTAGAATTGAAGACCGATCAAAATTACACTTAAATTTCACCAATGTGAATCGGTATATGTTATTTTCAGTTGCATTTTTTCTATGTAATAAAGATTGGTAAACACACATTTTGTAGAGTCTATCATGTTTTGTTAACAGTTTTTTTGAACTTTTCCCTTATATAAATATGTAGATTTTAGGAGCTTATACATGTTTCTGTAAGACTAAGGCTGTGTTTGGCAAATTAGCTGATATACTAGCTGGTAGTTGGTAGTTGATAAGCTAGCTGTTGACTAATAAGCTAGCTAGTAGCTGATAAGATAGCTTATGAATAAATTATGTTTGGCAAAAACTAGCTTATGAGTATGTAAAATGACCAAAAAGGGTATCTTGGGATATAATAATCAATATTAATAAGGGTATAATTGGAAAAAAGCTACAAAAAGCTCCTAAAACGCTACTTCAACTAGCGTTTCAATAAGCTAGCTTATGGTCCATCCAAACATGTACTAGCTTATTTTTGGTTCGTAGTAGTGATGGGGTTTTGTTCTTTTTAGGGTTAATTTGATCAATGTCCAACAAAAGTGTCATTTCATTTGTTTTTCCTTCATGTGTCTATTTGTTTCTTTGACAACACAAGAGAGAAAAAATAATGGAACTCATAACCTTCAAGATATGACTACTGAAAAGATGGATTTGCACATCTTAGTGGTTTAACAACCTGTTAAACTTACATGTAGAATTGAAGATCGATCAAAATTACAGTTAGTAATCGGTCTATGTTATCAAGCATTTTTTTTCAGTTGCATTTTTTCCCATGTAGTAAAGATTGGTAAACATAACACTTTGTAGAGTCTAACATGTTTGGTTAAAAGGTTTTTTTGGACTTTTCCCTTGTATAAACATATAGATTTTAATAGCTTATTTATGTAGGGTTGGATTCACATGAAACCAAACTTTTATCCTTAATTGCAAAAACGTTTACCTTCACAGTGTTTTATTGTGAAGTTTCAAGTGTAAAAGTTGGTGATCTTAAGTCTATTTATGTATTTAGATAAATGAAACGGAAGTGAAATTCTTGGAATCTTTTGCCTGCAGCAGTTCGAGTGACGAGAGAAATGCTTGGAGCAAACATCTTTCTTCCTCGTCCTTCCATCCCTCAAACCCTAACATTCCCAAACCCTACCATCAAACCCTCAACTTTCAAGTCTTCATGTCTCAGATCATCCTCTCAATCGGTCCTCACCGAAACCCTCTCAACAACCCCTTCCAAAACCCGCGTCAAAATCCTCTCAGAAGCCCTGCCCTTCATCCAGAAGTTCCGTGGGAAGACCGTTGTGGTGAAGTATGGCGGAGCCGCAATGAAATCCGAAGCTCTTCAGTCATCCGTTATCACCGATCTTGTTCTACTTTCTTGCATCGGCCTCCGTATCGTGTTCGTCCATGGCGGCGGTCCTGAAATCAATCAATGGCTTAATCGATTGGGGATTAAACCCAATTTTCTCAACGGCCTACGTGTAACGGATGCTTCGACAATGGAGATCGTGTCGATGGTTTTGGTTGGTAAGGTTAATAAGCATTTGGTTGGGTTGATCAACAAAGCTGGTGCAACGGCGGTCGGATTATGTGGGACAGATGGCCGGATTTTTACCGCTAGCCCTTCACCGAATTCCGATCAGTTAGGGTTTGTTGGCGAGATCTCGAGCGTCGACACCTCGGTCTTACGGCCGTTGATCAACGACAATCTGATTCCGGTGATTGCTTCCGTGGCTGCAGATGGAACCGGGCAGTCGTATAACATAAACGCCGATACGGCTGCCGGAGAGCTGGCGGCGGCGTTGGGGGCGGAGAAGTTGCTTTTGTTAACGGATGTTGCTGGGATTCTTGACGATAAGGATGATCCCGAGAGTTTGGTGAAGGAGATTGACGTGAAAGGAGTGAAGAAGATGATGGAGGATGGGAAGATTGCCGGTGGGATGATTCCGAAGGTGAATTGTTGTGTGCGGTCGCTTACTCAAGGGGTTAAAACGGCCAGCATTATCGATGGGCGATTGGAACACTCTTTGTTGCTGGAGATTCTCACTGATGAAGGGGCTGGAACCATGATCACTGGGTAAATATTTATATTTCTCCCTGCAGTTGATGTTTACCATAGTTCTTTCTTGGTTGAAGTTAGAAATTTTGTTATAAAATGGTTTAAGTTATTTTTAGAATCTTGTTTTTTGAGCTTAGTAGAGTAAGAGCGATCTTGTTCAAAAGAATTAGAGAAAGGGGGTAACTGAGGAGTTATTTGGTTGTTATAACCATGTATGGATTAAGCCGTCTGTATGGATTAGTTGTTTGTTTGTTGTGCTGAATAAACCATCTTGATGACTATTTTACCCATTATTGTTTTTTTGTGTTTATTCCATTAGGTTTATGTTTTTCCCAATCAAAGTTGGGTGATATATTCCATTTTGTAAAGAACAAATATGATATAATCAATTTCTTTTACTCATACTCTAAGCATTCAACATGAAAATCATTGAATCATCAAGAAACACATATCATTGGATTTAATCTTGAATTCAAATTTCAAACCCTAGATTCTTGTTTCTTTGGTCTTCTTTTATTCACCTATCTCGCTTCCATGTAAAGCCCCAACTTGAAGGAAACTAGCCCCTGGCTCGAGGAAAAATGGAGGTAGCAGGAGGGGTTTATGTGTCAAGGGAGGGGAGAGTGATAAGGGTAGGGTTGGAAAAAGGGCCTAATGGATTCAGCTGTCCTCAATGGGCTGAGTGAATAAGTCGCTTTCTGTATGAATAAGCTATAACCAAAATAAACAGGCTGCGTGAGTAAGTCAAGTCAATCTCTGTATGAATAAGCCATACACAAGCAGTGCTTGGTAGAAGCTTATAGTAAAAACTGCCATCACTGTTGCTCACTTGCTCTAAGGTCTCTTGACAGAGGCTTCGGGTAAGCAATGAATTATGATTTCGGCTCTTATAATTCTGTTTTACAAAATCCCGTTGGTTGCTTTGTTTTACCTTTTATTTGTGTCTGCGGGATTTACTACTTACACACGTTTTGCACGATATGTATATGATAGTTTAAATTGTGGAAAACGTAAATTCAATATTGGATGATATTTTCTACTTTTCAGTGATCTGGTAAATCACAAGAAATAGTGAAGAATTTTTTTATGCACATCGGCCACATATCTATACTATATTATAAAGAAGCTAATACGATTATTCTTGAAAAATTAAGAGGTACAAATTCAGTTGCGCTATGTACAAGTTTTTGTAGCCCACTTTCATCACTCCTTCCTTTCCACCTTTCCGACTATATTTCTCTCCCCATTACCCCATGTTCTGCTCTCCATGAATCTTCCTACCAGCTCCAAAAGAGCCAAGTTTCTCTTGGTTCTTGTTTGGGAACCATGTAATAATGAGAAATTAGGTTATCTGCTTCTCGATTTGTCTTGGCACGATCACCTTCTTTGGCTTGCTCTCGATTTTTGGATATGGCTCCACCTGGTACGATCTCAGTCTCTCGATTTATGTGCTCGTCGATATGATTGTCTACATCTTGAGTATATAATTGATGTCTAAGTTTCTCGCAGGGACATTAAAGATACGATCTTTTGTTTCTTGTGTGTTTCCAATGCAACAAGAGAGACACAAACATGCAAGTATGGAGATAAAGAAATGCCGACAAGTAATAATTCCTCTTCTCTATGTGTTACATGATGTGGCCGGAAAAAGCATCCGGTTCCGTTTGTTTTTCTCGTATGGACAAATAATGGCATAATAGGAAAAATCAATATCACCAATTGTTTGCAATTACTTAATATCAGACTTTGTTATGTGTTTGTGTTATTTTCATTTCACTCATGAAATACTTATGTTGGTTGCTTATCTATTAAAAGCTTTTGGTGAGCTAATCTAAGATAGATTATTCACAACTTGAGTCGGAAAGAATCGATAATGTCATACGACAAGTTAGGCAAATTGAACCTACTGATTAAAGTTGGAACATGAAACATTTTGTTTTGTTTCAATCTGTTTGTTTGTTATTTGGACTCTTTGTATATGTTGGAGGGCAATGGTGACCCTTTTTTGATGATTAAATGATGAAGCCCATGTTCAATAATGTTTGGACACTTTGTTTTTAACATGNNAAGGTTCACCTGGGTTTGCCCAGGCTACATCCTTGGTAATTTTTACCGAGAGCTAAAGCATGCTCCCCCGGGATTAATACTCAGTGACCCCTGGTTGCTCACCCCTGGATTCGAACTTGGGTGAATTTTTCCCCAACACCAAGCCTTAACCAGTAGGCTGCCCCAACATCTTTCATAGTTGGACTTATTTAGTTCAAAGATTAGCACCCAAGTTAATATAGTTGGTGAATTTAAGTTTGCATGTGGAAGGTAGTGAGCTTGAAATCAAAATCATTTTATTTAAATGAACAATTGTTAACCAATGGGTGATGATTATAAAAGTCCAGGCACTTAACTCATAATGTTGTAAAAACTAAAAGGGTTATACTAGTAATGGATACATATGCTAAACTACTAGGTAGCAAGATAGATACTAGTTGTATGTCAATGGTAATAGCTAAGATTGATTAGATTAGATGCTGACTCCATTAGAGTCCTTGGGTGACTATTCCAATTATTGATTTAGCTTGTTATTTTTAATTACCAGAGCTTTGGATCTTCACTCATATACAGAGAGAATGACTGAATGCATTTTTCTTTGTCGATTCTTTAATTTGGTCATCGATAGCCATTTTTGGAATTGCTTGTGCATTTATCTTTAAAACAACCGAATCACATATAGCCTTCAATTACAATGCACTTCGATGATGCAAGTTTTTGCTTATACCAGTTACGAGGTTTCTTAAAGGGAATGGCAACGTACATATAAGCCAAACCCAAAATTAAAATAGATTTCGGAAGGTGAAAGATGGGGTCACAGATCAGCGATGCATCAGAGGGTACTTGCTCTCAGTTCTAATTGATAGAGCGAGCTATCTGTTGCTTTCAATCTTTTTATACGAATCACTAATGAACAGATTGGTCTACTAGAACAACAAGTGTTATGGGTGACTCTGCTATATTGATCTTGAATTTTATACTTTCGATATGCGATTTTAAAACGCATAAATCATACAATTGGCATTGTGTGATGGAGAATAAACTGAACATGGAACAAGATTATTTTTTCGAGTTTTCAGGTTTAGATTTGAGATGTTTTGGTTCGCATCACTTTCGAGTGCATATCTAGTAGAGATGTATGTATCCCCTTTCTTGGCTCTAGACTCTAGCAGAAACATGCCGAGGGTTCAAGTCTGACAGTCGTAGTACAAGGGTTCCTCGAGCATCTTTGACGAACGAAACATTACTCTGGCATGAGGCGATGAAGGAGTGTCGTTGGGGACAAGGAGACTGCCTGTGAATACCGATCTTGATAAATTTCAAACGTTGCTGTTTTAGGTATCGTAGTCTTTATTGTGTGTGCCAAAATCAATTTCTGAAAAAGGAAAAGCTTTAGAATCATTTTCCTATTATTTTGAATGATAAAAGTGTCTGGACTTTTGTAATTTAGTGTTAGAGATTACTTATTTAAAGATTATTAACTTATTATTCCTGAAAAATGAAAAGTTTTAGAATCACTTTCCTATTAACTTATTATTCCTGTGTGATATCGATAATAATGAATTTTTAATGAAAAAGAAGAAATACTCGTATTGGTTTGGCATCGGTAATAAGAAGTTTTTGATAATGTACTCTCTTCTAACTTATATTAACTTATTTCAGTGTGGTGCTGCGATAATTTACTTTCATCTAACTTGTTGATTAACACTGAAAACAACTTATCAACTTATTACGTTTTGATATTGCTATAAAAGCAATTCAAATATTTTTTATAAAGCTTCGGTTTGACATCACATAAGTTGACAAACACTTTTATAAAACACCATAAGTTTTAAATAAGTAAATCACTAAATTTTCTCATTTTGGATGATTATGTTAACATTTTTCAGAAATTTGTTAAGTACATTATTTTAACTCAAAAAAAGCTATTGGTAATGGGTTATGGATGCTCTAAAGTAGAACAAATCTAAATTAGTTTTAAAGTTCCTAAACCTTATGTCATTCAAACCCCTTGCATTCAACGTCATTGTTCTTGTTTGTTTCCATCATCCTGCATTTTTTATTCCTTCTTTTTTTAATTATCTCTTATCTTTTAATCTACTGTACGTTCTTCATCATCATAATGAGGAAAAACTGAAAGACGGAAAAAATAAAAAATAGGGAAATTGATGGCAGAAGCCTAGGGTGCCAAGGGTGGTGATAAAATAGGGCGGTATAGGGGAGCAATGCGATTGGGTGCGAGAAGTTTGAATGATGTAGGAGTTGCAAACAATAAAATTGAGTTAGGTAAAGTTTAACTGATTTAGGTTAAAATGATGCAGAAACCCGATTTTTAAAAGTTCCAATGGTTTATTTTATTCAAAAAATATATTCAGTGACTTAATCATTCAAATTATGAAAGTTTAAGGGACTTAATCATTCAGATAAGAAAGTTTCTTTTTGTAGACTTTTCCCTAACTAAAACATGAGTGTAGATCAATCATTCTAATTTTATTGTATACAAAATTAAATTTATAAGTCTTCCAGTGCTGTGGCGGATTGGTTATCGCTCGGGGGGTTCATAGCGCCCTAACCGAGTTCGAGCCTTCCCATGCGCATGCCTGGGGACATTTAAGTGGGGCCATGTTTAGCCCCCAAAATTACCGGGGATTAGTCGGGCTTTGGCCCGGACACCCTTCCAAAAAAAAAAAATTAAATTTATAAGACTAACAGTGACTATGCATCATATGCAATAAGTATACAATAAATTCTAAGCATAAGGTCAAATAACTTAACAAGTTCTATCGACGAAGTTGGACAACCTAAGAGTATATGATATGTAACCATTTTTTTTTACCAAACACTTTTGAAAAATGACTTGTATTTATTTATACTCGTTGCCCCCCTAACTGTAATGGTTATTAGTTTGCCAAATAAATTTATCTTTCATTTGTTCTTTGAATTCAACATAACTTGTATTTAATTATGCTCGACGCTCCCCCTAATCCGGCCCTTGAGTGGTAGCGCTTGGTTTCTGATCATTGGAGATGAAGTAAAACCTCGATCTATAGAAGAATGGATGTTGAAGAGCCTCTTTGGCAGTGGGCTCCATGAAAGGAGGGTAGAAGTCAGATTGATTGCTTCGAGGCTTGCAGATGGTAACAATGCAAAAAGATCCATACCCGGTTCTAGAAACCGGTAATTGAACAAACTCCGTGTGGTGTCTGTTGGGGGTGCCCGATCATACTGCAAATCTTGTGTATTATGCCTGTTATAGAAGAACCTTGAAACACCGGTCCAAGGGTAAATAATTCAACCCATGATTGCACCTATATCAACAGAAGAATCATGTGTTCGTGCATGGAGAAGAACTTCAGGGGCACGATACAAGTGTGTTGAAACGTAATACATGTCTGGAGGTTCGCCATTTATTTCACGAGGTTGACCAAGATCCATGATCTTGATTACATCCTTGGAAACAAGTTAGTTTCTTGGTTTTGAGATTATGATGAAAGTAGCCAATGGTGTCATGCATGTATGCAAGACCCTGGAAGATTTGGAAACACAAGTTTCTGATCGATCTCGGTTTTGGAAAAGGGATTCGTTTTTATGTCTCATACGATTAAAGAGGGTGCATTCCATGTATTCAAACACCATAAACAAGATGTTTTCTACTACAACTTCTTTGAGCTTCATGATTCTTAATTTCACATAGCGACTTAACTTATATCAGAGGATTCTTTTACTTGAATAATATTTTTTATCGATCATCTTCTTGATTGCAACCAGTTCATGTATTCAATGCCTTAAAAACAACCCTTTATGATCCACGTCCAATTTCTTTGATTCTTTGATATATTTCCATTGTTTATAGCCCTTTTCTCAAGAAAACACACACAAATGATAATAGAAGAAACAAAGACTTTAGATATAGAATGTTTTAGGCTTTAGAAATTATAGTTCACTTAAAGATTATACGTACTTTCCTTTCATGAGAAGATTGATTTGATTCCAATGCTGTTCTAAACACAGCTTTCCATATTAAGCATAACAAAAGCTAAAATGTTTAATCAAAAATAATATTATTTTTTTCTAGGCCTGCTTACCATTGGCGGAATTAAAATTGTGTCAGCCGTGGCACGTATCGTCGTATTGTTCCTTTGTCATAAGGTAAAAAAAATACGTTTGTGAAAGATGCAACCGTATTGTTTTAGAATATATAGCCATATTAATCTAGAAGATGCAACTGTAACCCGTAATCAACCAAAAAAAGAAGTCTTAAAATTAGCCAAAAAACCGAAAAAGTCCCTTTAAATCAAGCAAAAAAACTTCAATAATTCGTCGATGAAGACACGTCAATAAAAACAGAATTAAAAAATATGTTGCCACCGTATGAAAAAGTTCATGGGCCCACCCATACAACCATGAGTGGTTCGGAGCATCACAGGTGAACCTCCATGGCCATAAGAGGTTTTGATAGCGCCAGGAATAGAACTCGAAGAAAACGAGATTTCCACGTTTCAACAAAACAATATCCGTAATCATGTAAAAAGATAAGTTTCGAAATTATAACTCTAGAATGTGAAAACACAGTTGATTAAAAACGAAGTCGAGAGATGATACCTACCCAAATTGAAGAAAATAAACAAATAATTAATGTTTTTGAATTTTAATGGAAGAAAGAAAAATAAATTTAAATAGAAAATAAAAAAGTTTGCTGGCTATGGGGTTCGAACCCATGCGTACTTATGTACAGAAGATCTTAAGTCTTCCCCCTTAACCTCTCGGGCAAACCAGCTTTTTGGTTTTACAACTCATATTAATGCTAATATTAATTCATAAGAAAAATAACAATCTAATTATATGTTTTGATTTGCTGATTTTTAGAATGGATAGTACATACAAAAAACTTTTTATGTTTCTGATGTAAAATCGTATTTTTCTTGTTAAGTTATGATTGTTTGATATGAGAAATGACCTAAAAATAATTATAGTAAGGTTTAGGATTGTTTTGGAGGCCATATGTAGGGTTAGGTTCATTTATTAACCAGATAATTTGTATTAACCATATAATCATCATGGATCATTTTAATTAATGGTTAAAATTGGTTCCTTAATTTAAAGAGAATTTAATTAATTCCTCCTAGAGTAAATTACGGATTTGGTCCTTGTGGTTTGAGGGTTTTTATGGATTTGGTCCCTAAACTT
>LUCG01021790.1:0-12857 GCA_001633085.1 Carthamus tinctorius | reverse complement strand
TTTTCTTTTGAGACAACCTGATCAACTGATTTACAGAATAAACCGGATCAGATTTATCAAAAGGTTTAGCTTTGAAAACATTGTTCTTTTGAACATTGTGTTTGGGAACAAAAAACTTTGGTTTACCTACATTTACCGTAGATCCTTTAACTCTCCAAACAAACTTACCTTTCCTGGAATGATTGTTACCTGATCCGTCAATCCGATGATCATAGAAAAGATTAGAAGTACGAATCTGATCACTTGAACCGAAGCACGTTGTTGATGAAACATCTGCATGAAGAAAATCTGGAGCTGTCTTGAAAGAACAAACAAAGTCAGCATAATCAGCATAAGGTGACTGTTCAATAATATCAGGACTCCTTTGCTCAGTCAAGTTGACTTTGAAAAGTATATCTTCAAGATCCTTCACATTTGAAAACAACAGGTTTCTTTCTTCAACAGCTTCATCAAACTTCTTCTTTAAATCAGAATTCATATTCTGCTCTTTCATGATATCAGATGACAATTCAGATAATCTCTTTGTAAGCTTCTTCACTTCTGTCTCAAAAACTCTTCTCTCATTTTCAAAATCACTTTTCTCAAGGTTCTTCTTGTTAGATTCAACAATCAATTGCTTAAAATCTTTTATCTCACTCTTTAAAAGTTGTTCTTTTCTTTTAAAAGCACTTCTCTCATCTGAAAGTTGCACTTCTAAATCAGCAATCTTAGTTCTAAACCGAACAATCTTTTCTTCAAAAGATTTCCTCTCTTTTTGAAAAACCTCACTCTCTTCCTCAAAACCAACGTTAACACATCTATCTTTCTCAATGCGTACATACTTTTTCTTTAAAACTTTGTTCTTGCTCTCAAAAACGCTTTTCTTTTTCTCAAAATCCTTTCTTTCACAAACAATCTGTCTTTTTAAATCAGAAATCCTCTTTGAAAGTTTAACACTTTTCAATTCAAAGTCTTTTCTCTCTTTCTCAAACAACTTTCTCTCTTCTTCAAACTGTTGACGTTTTGATTGTAACAACGTCTGAAAATCAGTCGCTTTACTGTCAACATCATTTACCTTGCTGTCACAAGAACCAAAAGACTCAAAAACATTCATGCCATCATAAGAGTTATAATCATCATCATCATAACAACAATTGACAAGACAATTAGATTTAGGAAACTCTTTGAAAATCTCATTGTCTTTCTGCTTTTCAAAAACTGAAATCTTCAAAGAAAGTTCATCAATCTTTGCTTCAAAAGCTTTCCTTTCTATCTCAAAGTTACTTCTCTCAATGATCAAGATTTTCTCAAAATCACTTACTTGATTTGAAAGTTCTATCACTCTTGATTGAGAAGACATAAGTTTGTTTTCAAAAACCTTCTTATCTTCATCAAGTTCAAGAACTTTTTTTTGCAAACATTCATTTTCTTTTCTCAAAGAAGTTACAAGCTTTAAATTTTGAGCATTTCCAAAAGAATGTTTTAACATTTGCTAATGCTCATTTTGAAAATCAATTTTCAAACTTGTAATTAAACTTCTTTCTTTAGAAAGTGACGCTTCAAGTTCAGTAACTATAAGAAGAAGTTCAGCTTTTTCAGCATTTGAAACTGACAAACCTTGCTGAAGATCTGTTATCTGATTTGACAATGTTGAGATCTCTGATTCTTGTTCCTTGTTAATCTGATTAACCTTTTCAAGATTCACAATCTTCATTTCCAAATACGACTTTTCAGCACTTAACTGTTGATTTTCTTTGTTCAGATCAAACTCACGCTGACTGGATCTCATGTAATCTTTCCATAAGCTATGATAATCAACTGGCTGAGACATCTTGAAACGTAGAACTTGAACACGATCGAAAATTCACTGAACTGAAAAACTTGACTGAACTCAAACTGTTGAGATACCACGAAACTGAGAATCTGTAGCACAGACTTGAACTGGATCTGCAAAACTTTGTCTGAACTTGCGAAGCAATGAAAAACTGAGAAACTGTACCACTTAGAGATTTAAACTGCTCGGAAAGTGAATTGGATCAAACTGTCACCTAAAAACACACTGGAGGGACTGATTCTGCCAAAATCCAAACCTTATACTAGACGGTACACTATAAGGACTGAAGCTGCCAAAAACCACTTGATACACCAAAAAATGTATTGCAGGGACTGAAATGGCCAAAAACCAAACTTGGTTCAAACAGTACAGTACAAGGACTAAAACTGTCAAAAACCAACCTTAGAATAAAGCTTGATCTCTAAGACGCATTCCAAGGACCAAACTTGCCAAATTTCAAACTTATACCAAGGAATGAACTGCAGGGATCAAAACTGCCAAATGCTCAATCTTGATCAATTGAACTGCAGGGACCAAATCTGCCAGACGTGCAAACCTTAACTAATAGAACTGCAGGGACTGATTCTGTTACAAACCAAAACCTTTTTACATAGAAACTACAAGGACCAGAAATGACAAATTGTCAACCTTATTTCAAAGGAATCGGCCTATACACTACAATTGCCGCTTTACACAATACAATTGCCACTTAAGAAACCCAATTTCCGCCCATAATCATATCCCAATTTCCGCTCTTGATTTCCAATTTCCGCCCATAATCGATTTTCCAATTGCCTTTAGATGAGAGAATCGGCCTTTGAAACAGTATACTCCAATTCGGCTTTTAGAACTCAATTGTTCGAATCCATAAATTCAAAATCCGATTGATTCACTTGTCCAATCGAATATGATTTTTGAAATCTTGGAAAACAAAGAATCGGCCTTTGGATAAATGATAGTCTGATTTGATTCGAAACTGATACAAATCGGCTTTTGACAATTGATATTCCAAATTGTCCGAATTAATTAGAAAATCGATTGAGAAACAAAACCCCAATCCAGAAAATCTGATTGATAAGCCAACTCAATAAGTCGATCGATGAACATCCAACTAGATTCGGCGTTTTTGCAATCCCAATTATGAATCGGCTTTTGAAGACAACCAATTCGGCTATTGCAAACTACTGGAATCCCTATTCTAATCCCTAAAATCTCAAATCCCGATTCTAATCGGATAACTCAAATCCTCAAATCCCTAATTTCACTTTCCCGAATTGTAACCCGCAAATCGATGATCAGCATATTGAAATCGATGAACAGCAGATTAAATGATAAATCAATTTCAATTTTCTGCTTCTGTTGTCCGAATTGATTCAATTTCCCGATATGAATCGGCTTTTCACAATTCCCACAGAATCGGACTTTGAACATATTGTGGGAATCGGCTTTCTGAATACTGGAAGTTCAATTCGGATTTTGAACAAAAACATGAATCGACCTTTGGCATCAATCTTCTATTCTGCCTTGCTACAAATTACAAATCGGCTTTTGGAAAACACTACAAACTCAGAATCGGACTTTTGACAAATAAAATAAATAAAATCTGAATCGGATTTTTTCTGAAATAGGCTTAACTGGGCTACAAAGTCCGAATCGGACTTTTGGAAAAGTCTGTATCGGACTTTTAGAACAGATGCAGAGAACGAGAAAAACAAGTCGGGAGTCGACTGAATTCTCTTAAATCTGATCCAAAAACTCTGAAAATTAAGCCTAAACAACAGTAAACACAATCACAATCCCTAAACTCCATTCATTTCAACCAAATCAGATAAAATTGATCAAAAATCAAACCTCAGGCCTTCAATTCGGACTTTAGGAACAGATGAATACAAAATCAAAATCAAACCTCTAATCCATGAATTTCAGTTTCAAATCAATCCAAAATTGTAACAAATCAACTCTAAAATCAACCTCCAAGCCAAATCATAATCCAATTTTAAAAATCAAAATTTCTCAGATCGTGAAAACTTCGAACAAAAACAGATAAGGAATTCTTACCAGAAACAGTGAATCTCCAGCTCTGATACCACTTGTTGTTCCAGATTCAAGTTCTAATCGACATGCAAACCAGTAGAGAATGAATTAAACAGCTAAATCACATTGATCTTGATGAAATCAATTACATACAGTATTCGCACCAAGAACACACACAGTTAACACTCAGCTCTCAATTTCACTCTCCGTTTACAATTAAGCGTGTTCTCAAACTCAGACTAACTTTGGGTATTTATACCCAAACACCCTAACTATTCAACAATTACACAATGAACCCTAACTATACAAAACTATTACAAAGCATATTAAACTAACTAAACATTAACATTAACTTTGACTTTGACTTTGACTTTGCCGTTGACTTCACTTTGAGCACCATTTTGTGATCTCGGATACAATCTGATTTTGCACCCAAGAAAACCTTCTTTTTCTTCTTCTTCTTCTTCTCCTTCTCTTCCTTCTTTGGCTCCCTGCTTTTCTCAGAATCACCACCCTCTGCAACTAATGCCAATGGACCTCCATAACTTTTCTTCATCTGCAGGGCTTGAGGCTCTTGACTCTTGAGCGATCCAAACAGATATGCCAGAGTCCACATTTCTAGATCAAGTGTAGCTTTCATTGACATGGTTAGATGCATCCATTCACTCCCAAGACTTTTCCGAAATAGAGAGTTGTTGTCCTCTGCGATTCTCATGACCCCAAACCTCTTGCAGTTACTAATCAAAGTGTTGAATCTGGAGTATGTGTTAGACAGAGACTCACCCTCTTTAGCCTTGAAGCTATGGTACTCATCAATACAAATGGCTCGATTGTTCTTGAGAGTTTTCTTTCCACCTTCGATTTGATTCTGCAATTCTTCCCAGATATCCATAGATAGATGGCAGTGATCGATACTCTTGAAGATCTCATGAGGTATGGCCTTAATCAACAACCACTTACACTTATTCCCCAATTCAACTAGGACCTTCTCCTCATCACTCTAATTTTGCTATAGATTTTGGTTTATGGTGCTCTGGTATTTCAGTGGTTGTACCAGTAGCAGGGACATGAGGGATTAAATCCATTGGAATGTAGGTTGGGTTATAGAGAAACTCGCAAATTCGAGGGTGGATTCCTTCTAGGAAATTGATCATTTGCACTTTCCGTTGAGGATACTCTTCTCGAATCAGTGTAGGGGGTTTGGATTGAGATCCAGTACTAAGAAATGAGGTATTGACGACGTTAGCCATCGAATTTCGAAGAGAAAGTGAGAAGAACAAGGAGTTTTCAAAACAGGCACAAAGGTATCAGACATAATATATCTACTAGATGAAGACAAAGGACAAAGACAAAGAAGACATTTTTTTCTTTGACAACCCGATAATTCTCGTCAGGGACATCACATTCATATCTTTCAAGCATTTGTGGTTTCCAGTCTTTACCGTCACGAGGAGGAACACCAGCATCTAAACCTTCTCAGAAGGCAACTTTGAGAATGTCCACATCGAAGACATAGAGTTCATCTACAATGAGATGAAGACTCTAACCAATAGGCCACTAGTGACACTCAACGCTCTAGAAGTTGTAGATCGATTCATCAAAAGAAACCGAAGGAACTCAGAGATCTCAGACTCCCAGATCGGGCTGGAGAGTCACCACACGACAGTCAATCTTACTCCTCCAAACCAGGACCTCCCTAATATTTCCAGATTTCCTCCTTTCATAGTTCTGTTCAAGCCCACACTTGGAGTTATTTATCTCAACGAACAAGGCGAGAAGAAATTCATGTGATGTCATGAGATACACAAGTTTAGTAATGGAATCCTTAGAGAAATCTACGCAGGGCTGAAGACAGAGATAAAGAGACTGGAACGGGAACAGTTACTTACCCGGCACTGGAGTGACCTAAGCATCACTTACAAGAAGGTATTCACGATCGTCAAGCATCGACTAGAACATCAAAATATTTTTCGATGACTTGAATATTACTACGGGTTTAGGATGATCGAAGGGAAACAGGCCGTGAAGAAAGAAGAGCGTCCACCAGCTCGAAAGGATGAAGGACCTTCAAGAAAGAGGAAGTAGACCAAATCTTCTCAGAGGAAGAAAGATGACCATCGTCAGATGCAAAGAAATTGTTAGATTTTAATATAGTGTCAATTTGTAACCTTTCTAAACTTGGTGCTTATTTGTAATTTCCTTAAACTTTGGTATTTATTTTGTAGTGTTTTGTATGGATTGGGCGCATTTGTTTAGAGCCCAGCCATTTGTTGTGTAAAGCCTTTTTGGCCCACCCTATTTAAAGGGTGCTCCTAGGGTTAGAAACCCAAGGAGACACATTTTCAGCAAATCAATCATTGGCATCTTTTCTACATTCTCATTGTAGCCTCCATATTTAGCAATATACTCATCTTGTCTCTCCCACCTAGATTTGATCATCCACGATGATATTCCTATAGATTTAGGTTATATTTGGCTGATTTGGATTATTACATGAAGAATTAGAATCTAGCATTAGAAACATTAGCTAGAAAAGGACTTAGTAGACTAAGAAGCTGAAAGCTATAAGACCACTAGTAGAACTTCTTTTAGAAATACTCCTCAAGAAGGATTCGCTTATACTCAAGGACTCCTTATGTAGGATATTTAGATCCTTCTGTACTTTTTTAGACATATAGCAAAAAGGTTAGAAAGGCCTTTAGAACAATAAATTAGTTTACAATTTGACTCAAAAGGTTATATATTAGACTTAACCGGTCATGATCCTCAAAGTTGACTAATATAATAGACGTTTTAAAAAGCACTCATATGGCTCCTTATTATAGACAGAATCATGCGACTCATAAATGTCTAGAGATCTTTGTTAAAGAAGATTCAGAATCTTTTAAAAAGAATCTGTTGATAGCTAGACTTAAACTTTTGCTATAATTTAGATTTTGTTAATATAGAGAACTTCATTTGCAGTTATGATTGGCAAAAATGTACAGGAACTGATAATATTCCCATAAAAGGTTAAGAGCAAGATGCTTAAAATGTTGTATAGAAGCCTGCATAAAGTGCCTAGAAAGCAAAAACTTAATAAAAATAGAACCTGTGCAGATAGACATAATCAAAGATCTAGACAATCAAGAGATTAGAATTTTAGGAGAAGGAATAAAAAACATAGAAGACGGTGTAAAATTATTTAAGAAAAATTAGACTTTTTTGAAACATAAATAAATGGAGAGGAAATAATAGAGGAAAAGAAAGACTTGATCCATTGAAATTTGGATAGTTTACGACCATTGAAAGTTAAATGCAAAACTCGAATTGATGATTTTACTATAAATTGCTTGGCCTTGATTGACTCTTTACATAATAAATAAATCTCTTGTGTCTGCCAAATGTATAGTTAAATCAGAATCACCCATAGAAGCCCAACAAATGGATGGAGAAGTTTTTTCATACAAAGAAATTTTGAGACCTAACAGTCTAGTCAGTTTTAAGACTAATTGTGGCTTTAGCAAAAAATATACGTTGCCTCATAAAAATACTTTTGTTAGAGACTTGAATATTACAAATATAGATCACTTCATTCTAGTATTAATTTTTTACTAAAAGAAGATGATAGTGTCACTTTAACCAAAGACTACCTACATTTTCATAAGCATACTTTCTGTTAGCAGTTTTATTTGCTAATAATAGGAAGTTTTATAAATAAAAGTCTTTTTATGTTATGTTGTAATTGTTGTTTACATTGTATTTGGGCTTTGTAGCGTTTTAGTTATGGGCTTGAGCTTAGTGTACGTCAATTCTCTAGTATAAATAGGGAATGTCTTGTATTTTTTATAACAATTTTTTCTCCATTGTATTTGTTGAAGGTGAAATCAAATGAGAGTCGACTTCCATTAATTGAGTGTTCTTTAATTTCTGCATTTTCATTCAATAAAAGTCTCTCATCTTCATCTTCATCTAGAATTGTTGGTTTCTTAAAGCTAACAAGTGGTATCAGAGCCGGAGCGGATCATTTCGATTCGTTTCGATCCCTAGAAATCAACAATTTGAGGTATTTTGTGGATTTTCGAAGCATAGTTCGTAAAAGTCATTTTTGAATCTGTTTATGTAAATTTTATAAATCATGTGCTTTAGATTTGGATGATCAATTTACAAAATTTTGAATTGATCAATATTTTTTTCTCTCTCTCGATCGGATGTTCATAAATGTATATCTATTCTCGATCAAATTGATCGATTGAATGTATATTGGAGAGTAAATCGAAAAGTCAAAAAGGTTCTATCCGGGGTTCTGCCGGGTTTGTTTGTTTTGGATCATAGAGGCGTGTCGCCACAGAGTGAAACTCTCTAACTTTCGATCAACAGAGCCTCTGCGGATAACAGAGCCTCTCCGGGTCACAGAGCCTCTCTGGAAGTTCATAGAGCCTCTCCGAAAGTTCACAGACCCTCTCCAGATCATAGAGCCTCTCTGAGTCATAAAGCCTCTCCGGAAGTTCACAGAGCCTCTCCGGATAACAGAGCCTCTCCGGATGTTCATAGAGCCTCTCTAGATCATAGAGCCTCTCCGGAATTTCGCATAAGATATGTGTGGTTGTAATGATTCAAATTTTCATAGATTCAGATTAGTTTGTGCTTCGAAATTCCCAGTTCTTATCTTGACAAGTACCATTCCTTATTGTCATACGATGGAGTTTATCTTCACGAAAGCCAATTATAAGCCCAAAATTAGTTTCCTCTATTGGAAATTAATTGTCTCTCGATCCCCCATTGTTTACGAGACTCGATGTTACGCCAGATTTGTAACTACTTCAGAATGACGGTGATGGGATTCTGTATTTAGTTAGATTACTCAGATGTCTGATTCTCTGCAACCATTATTCTGGATTTTCTCTTAGATGGAATTATTCCTCTTAGGGGTGGGAGTTGGATTTTTCCTTTGGATGCCAGCTTCAGTGAATGGTACTGTTATTATGTGCTCGATTCATAACCATGTCACTGTCGTGGAAATTCGAATGTGATCTAGAATTGTGAGTGACGGTCGTCATCCATCTGACTAAGAAGACTAGATCTGGATCTGGTTACTTGATGTTTTGGAAGAATTCAGGAAATCGACTAATTTCTGAACAGTTGAGGGTCAAAGAAGCAGAGCTTAAAGTGAAATATCTTCTCCCAGATTTTTATTCCATACGGTGTCTCGGTTATCCAAGCTCAGCTCTTTTGCTGAATTCTTATTTAACATATGGTTAAAGACAGATCCCTTACTTTTCATGCTGATTTGCACTGTAACTCACACATGCATCTATCCCTTTGTTTTTCTTTGTGATCTACATAGTTGGATGAATCAACATGCTCTGGTGCAAGCTGTTGTATTCTGCGGTTATTAGACGTGTCAGTTATTTATAGGGTGGGCTGTATTTTGTGCAAATCAGTTGCGGTTACTGCACACAGTGGATCTGATATTTCAGTTGAAACTAAAGACAAAGCTTCAATCGAGGGGGAGCTTGGAATGCAAAATGTAGCCAAGCACTACTTTTGGAAGCAAGGGGGAGAAGATAAAAACATGCATAATTTATAAAACTTAGGGGGAGATTGTTAGCAGTTTTATTTGCTAATAATAGGAAGTTTTATAAATAAAAGCCTTTTTATTTTGTAATTGTTGTTTACATTATATTTGGGCTTTATAGTGTTTTAGTTATGGGTTTGGGCTTAGTGTAAGTCAATTCTCTAGTATAAATAGGGAATGCCTTGTATTTTTTATAACAATTTTTTCTCCATTGTATTTGTTGAAGGTGAAATCAAATGAGAGTCGACTTCCATTAGTTGAGTGTTCTTTAATTTCTGCATTTTCATTCAATAAAAGTCTCTCATCTTCATCTTCATCTATAATTGTTGGTTTCTTAAAGCTAACACTTTCTTCACTCATACTATTACTACTCATTTTCCCTCAAGGGTAGACAATCACAATGGCCAAATCCTAGAGAATCCCCGCAACTGTAAAAAGGAAAGAGAACATCAGTTAAAAGACGAGGAGATAGAAGATTTAGTAGATTATGAAGAAGATTATCTTATAAACTATGATTGAGGCTTTGTGAATAACGATAAGTTATACATAACTTTAGTAGCAAATTCTGATATAGACCACCTAGTGTCTAAGGTAGAAAAAATAGGAATAATGGAAGAAGACATTATTAGATATTGGGAAAAAGACAAAGTTTTGTGTGACTTAAAGATAATAAAAATCCAGAATATAATATAAAGACAAAAAATATAGAGCTTACTCACCAAGACAAAGAAGACTTTAGAATGCATATTTCAGAATTACTAAAATTAGGAGTTATCAGAAAATCCAATAGTCCTCATAGATCAGCTGCTTTCATAGTTCAAAATCATTCTGAAATAGTTAGAGGGAAAAGTACGATGATCATTAATTATAGAAGGCTGAATGATAATACTATAGGCGATGCTTATAATATCCCTGATAAGACTGTTTTGATAAATAAAATTCAAAATTGGAAACTCTTCTACAAGTTTGATTTAAAATCAGGTTTTTGGCAAGTTAAAATGCATCCTAACAAGTATTGAATGGACTGTTTTTACTTGTTCAGAAGGGCATTTATGAGTGGTTAGTCATGCCTTTTGGTCTTAAAAATACACCAAATATTTTTCAATAAAAAAATGAAGACATTTTTAACAAGTATAGTAATTTTGTAGCTATTTACATAAACGATATTATAGTTTTTAGTAAAAACAGAAAAGATTATAGAGGTCATTTGCAAATTGTTTTTTCTGAATTTATAAGACATACAAAAAAATGTCATTTATCCACGCTTTATAAAAATCGTGGAAAATTTTTGTGTGACAAATAGTTTTTTACATAGAGATTGTTAGAAAAAGAAAAAACTTCACATTTATAAATGTGTACTTTATATTTCAAAAGTCAACGCTTTTAAACGTGTAATTTTTGTAATTAGAAAAGTTCACACTTTAAAGTGTGGACTTTTGTAACCTTTGAATCATTTTTCAAATTTTTCATGCTTAGAAATGTGAAAACTTAGATAATTTGTTCACACTAATAGATGTGATTTTTACTATAATTTTCACACTTTCAATTGTAGAGATTTGATATAAAATTGTAACGCCAAATAAATACACACTTTATTATAGTTTTCCACACTTAACAAGGCGTGGATAATCAATCACTTTCTTGTAGTGATGGTTTAATCCTTAGTAAAAAGAAACTGCATATTTTTAAGTATTACATAGACTTCTTAGGGGTAAATATTGGAGAAGGAAAAATAAAATTGCAGCCCCATATAACCCAAAAGGCATTAGATTTTCCAGACAAATTGGAAGACTTGAAGCAGTTATAAAAGTTTTTGGGATTAATAAATTATGCTAGACCTTTTATCAAAAAATTGGGAAAATAGCCTCCTAACGAAATAAAATGTTTTAATCAAGAGGATGTTAAACTTATTCAACAGTTAAAATCTGAAATAAGATCTTTACCAGAGCTGGTTCTACCTCTTCATACAGACTAGCTGATCGTAGAAACAGACGGTTGTAGTAATGAATGGGGGGCAATTTTTTTTATGCAAACCCCATAATACACTGATAAGACTTCTAAAAAAATTTGTCGTTACTGTAGCGACATTTATAAAGAAAAAGGCAACATCAACAATGTAGACGCGGAATTATTAACTTTAATTAAAGTTTGACCACAAATTTTTGGAAGGCTAGAGTCAGTGAATTAGAAACTAAGAATACAAACCTGAAATACCAGGTTTTGAATCAAAACTTGGAGCTGACTCTCTGAAATATTATTTTGATAAACAATCAAAGCTATATATTGATTTATAAGAGAAGTATGAAATCTAGGAAAATAAGGCTTCTGATTTTGAGAATCCTGTTCAAGATATTGAGAAATAGAACTTAGAAAAGAGAATCAAATATTTATATGATGTTTTAGCAGAATATGAAGTCAACCTGACTGTTGTTCTCAAGAAGCAGAAATTATTGAATAGAAATGTACAAATGGCAAAGCAAATTGCAAATTTTGAACAAATTATTGTTGTGGAAAGGAGCAACTTTCAGAAGTAGAGAGATGATTATGAGAATCAAATTTTAGAACTAGAAAAACATGTTGTTGATGCAATGATTCATCTTGCTATCAGTTAAGTGTGCTCAGAGAAGAAGAAAACTAAAAAGATGAAGAAAGAGATTGATATTGAGATGACGAAGATGAAGATGGTTAAAGAAAAAAAGGACTTTGAACTAAAGAAGAAATCTTTAGAGCTCAATAGTGCGAAGCTAACTAAGAAGATTTCTGAATTAGAATTTTTGATAGAAAAAGAGAAAAAGAAGGATGTTGATAAGGATTTATTAACTAAAAATAAATATTAAAGTCTGAGATGAAGAAAAAGTTGGATAAAATGGTGAAAGAGACGAACAAATTATCTTCAAAGGCGCAAGAGCTTGAGGACAACATCTTCTAAATAAAAGTTTCTGAAAAGAAAAGTACAAGGGATGACAATCCTAATTCTGAAAGTTCTTTTAAAATAACTTCAGGCTCTCTACATCCAATGAATGCACCAATGGTGACTAAACCCAGAACTCAGACTTATTTTTCAAATACTATGAAAAATTCAAGGTTTGATCATTCAAGTAACAAATCAGGTAATAATCATTATATTTGGAAAGGGAAAGAAAAGAATAGCTCAGTAAATGTTGAAAAGTTAAAGATTTTTGTTTCCAAACCTAAGGTTCAAAGGAACAACCAAAATTTTCAATCAAAATCTTTTGATAAGAATCCAAAAGTTTCTTTATGAAACAATTGTTCCACAAATGAAACAAAAATATTTTTTCAGGATGTATATCCTGATAAATTTAGACTTACATGATTTATTCATACAACACAATGTATACTAACAAGAAGGACCCAATATGGTTAGGGTACCAAAATCTACCTGATAGTGTTGTACAGGTCGTCATAGATCTTAATGAATATTTTTTGGGCGGG
>LUCG01021649.1:0-12773 GCA_001633085.1 Carthamus tinctorius | reverse complement strand
GTAGTATTACCTGAGGCCTGAAGAGCATCAGAAGGATTGCTCTTCGATTTCTCTGAGGGCTTGTGAGAAGCAACCTCAGGTTCTTTTGGAGCGTCAGCTGTAGAAGCTGATAGGGTAGAAGGTAGAGTTAAATAGTATCTTTATTTTCTTTGAGTAAGTGGATTAGAGGTAAGAGATTTACCTGATCCATTCTTCTTCTTCTTCTTCTTCTTATTCTTCTTCTTCTTATTTGCTTGGGGAGAAATGTGAGTAGTTGAGGAGTGTGGTCGCTTGTGCGAAGGAGATGGAGGAATAACTGGGGAAGTCAGTGAGGGTTAGTCATTAACATAGCTATTGAAAAAGAAGAAGGGGGTTTGGAAAAGTTTAAGTGAGAAGTCATACCTGAGCTTGTAGTCAGAGTGTCTGTCAGGGAGCTGGCGATGACATCGCGAAGTGAAGGAGCACCTTCAACTTCTCGTGCGGCCAAGATGGACTCCCTGATGGAACAGTACTTCAGGTTGCCGGTGGGGTATCTTGCTCCTAGGGAATGGGACATAAGCGGTGAGAGAAAGCGCGGGTAGAGGACTCCTTCCTCCCTAATCTTGGATTTAGAAGACCTGGCTGATCTGGTTCGCACCCTCAGCTTGCTCAGAAGGTCTTCATAGATTATCTTAGCATAATCTATCTTCTTGTTTTTAATCAGGGAATAGAAGATCTGCACTGAAGCCATGGAGCCCTGATCATGTGTCCCCACCTTCCCAGATAGCCCTTGAATGATGTGGGCAAACACATAGTTCATCTCCACCGACATGCGGTTTCGATGAACGTCTCCCAGGGACTTGATGAGTTCATCCTTGCCGTTTTTCTTCCACTAGTAGTGGATGTCGTCCAGGAAGTCAATGAGGACTTCAATGGAGGGAACTTGAGTACGGTCCTGAAGTCTGAGAGCTTGAATGAGAAGGCCGTGAGTACCTTGGGGTTCTCAGGTGATGGGATGAAGTCGTGTACGTAATCGTACTATCGTCCTGATTCCATTGTCTCAGTGACAACGTTTGCAGTAGCCCAGAAGGTGTATAGGAGTTCCTTGACTGGGGGAATGTTAAGAGATAGAGCATATCCTGCAGGTCCTTCACGCAAAAAGTTGTGTGCTTCCCCAAAAGTGATTTCATGGTATCCCTTCAAGTTGAACAGTGGAAGGAAGTTGTTTGGCTTCCAAGCTACAGTCTCCTTCTCGATCACGTAGTTGGGGATGATTGGAGGTGATGAGGATGCCATTTCTGCAAAACAAAGAAGTGAGTAACTATATAGGATGATAATCAGAGTCCTATCATTGTTTTAAACCTTCATTTTTTGATATGAAAGAAATCCAAAAATGGTGTTATCCTTTTACTTGAGAATAGATTAGAAAACCATAAATGACGAAGAAATCAGTTTAGGGTTTTTGAAAAGGGAGAAAATGTATGATGAGAAATTATCATTACATTTTCTTTGAACAATAAACCTAGTAGATTGATTAGGTTTCTTGTTCATGAGATTTTGAGAAAACCTAGTTAGGGTTTTTAGAAGGATGAAACCAAATGAAGTGGTTTCATGTTTTTAGAAAGAAGAGTAATCTGAGTTTGTTTTCGATCAAAAATCAAACTCAGAATAAGAAGTAGAAGGATGAAGTTCTTACCAGAAGTGATGAAGATATGAAGATCTTCAAAGAAATGTTTAGTAAGTTCAAAGAAAATAAGAACACCGAATGCTTTGAGAATTCTTTTGCTTTTTGAGTGCAATGAGAGCGTAAAGAGTGTAAAAGAAGTAGAGTGGTGAATATATAGTGCCAGAGGGATGAAAGAAAAGTTGAATTCGAAAAGGTGGTGTGAGTTGGCACACACGTCCAATCGTAATGATGAAAATGGTACCACCAGTCGCACCCACGCACCTATTTCCATCAAACGTTGTTGTGAATAGTAACCGTTATAGACAATGTCAGGCGGCCATTTAATGAAAAATACATCATTTGAAAAGAAGCCGTTTTGTCTTATGTTAAAAAGAATTAACATTTAATTTTGGCAAATGATTTGGTCTTTGAATAAAGAGCACTTATCAAATAATACTTTTTGGATGAAAAGTCCTCTTATCACATTGAATGTGATAAGGTTTGAGGGATCAGAAGGGCCTACCTGTCAGAGAATCATATATTCAATGATGTATCAGTGAGTCCTGATGAGAGTCACTGATTGAAGTCATTTTGAAAGACACTGATTGTATTGACTTCCTANCAAGAGGTTTAGTGAAATATCAGCGAGCTGATAATCAGTGGGAATAAAATGAAGTTCAATATCACCATTCATTACATGATCTCTGATGAAATGATATCTGATCTCGATGTGCTTGGTCATGAAGTGCAACACTGGATTGTTGGCAATGGCAATCGCTGATGTATTATCACAAAAGATAGGAATTTTGGATAACTTCTGATCATAGTCGAGTAGCTGATTTCTCATCCATAAGACTTGAGCACAACAGCTTCCAGCAGCGACATACTCAGCTTCAGCGGTAGAAGTGGATACTGAGTTTTGCTTCTTGCTTGTCCAACTTACCAACTTACCACCTAGTAACTGACAGCCACCAGTATTGCTTTTGCGATCCAGCTTGCACCCTGCAAAATCACTATCTGAATAGGAAGTGAAATCAAAACCAGAGTCTTTGGGGTACCTGTTGATTAATCATTCATTTCCCTTATTTAAGCAAAAAAAATTGTTTTTTGTTGGCTATGCCATTGGTTTTTAACATACAATAACCTACCTCTCATTCTCTCCCACTAACATATTTTCTCTCACTAGATTTATATTGTTAAAATTTGCTTTGTTTATCATTTGTGTTTATTGTTAAATTATTTCTATTGTATTGACTTTATATATACTTCTTATGTTGTCCTTTTTTTTGTAGCAAGTGTCATGGGAAAAGAGGTAGCTAAAAACCTTTAAATGTGTTGAAGACATCAAAACATTATCGTCAAAACACATGTTACTATCACATGCAAGTCTTTTATTCGATTACTTCTTAATATAAGTTAATTCTTGATGTTGTCTATTTTCAATTTTTATTATCAGATTTTGTTTTTTGTTACGTAATTTACTATTGTATTGATTTTATATGTTTTTATGTTGTCTATTTTTGGTAGTAAGCACATAGGAAATAGACTATCTAATAATCTCTAAATATGACGAAGAACATCAAAGCTTTATCAGCAAGACACAAGTATCACTATTAGATGTACGCCTTTTATTCGAGTACTCCTTTAAGTTCAATATATTCTTGATTTTGTCTCTTATGTAATTTCATGATTTATTGTTACATTAATTCTCACTTCTTTATTATTTTACGAGCGTAAAATTTGAGCATTGTTTATTTTG
Source organism: Carthamus tinctorius (assembly GCA_001633085.1). Classification (NCBI taxonomy): domain Eukaryota; kingdom Viridiplantae; phylum Streptophyta; class Magnoliopsida; order Asterales; family Asteraceae; genus Carthamus; species Carthamus tinctorius. Next base: position 9,390 of record LUCG01021649.1, on the reverse strand, counting down.
ATTTAAATTGTTACTTAGAAAAGATAATAAATCTTCATTTTTATATTTGTTTCTTGATTTGGTATATGATAAAATATAAATCGGCTAACATTCTCCATAGTTTGTGATTTTGATTATATTCAAAACTAGATCCATTTCATTTTGTGAATTTACATATTTGCTCCATACAACGTAACACTTTTAACATTGAAGTTCTGCTACAATCTAATGAAATGATACCTGTTAGCTCCACTTTTGTCAATGTAAAAGTATGAGAAAAATGCTAAGTAAGAATTTCACAGAGGCATCCACCGCAGAGGACGAACCGGGTTCAAAACGTACAAGTCTAGAGTCACAGAACCTCTGGGATGTTCCACAGAGGGTCTGTGGCATTTACCCTCTGCGGATGGAAACTTTCTTCTCCGAAGAGACTTTTTTCAAGTCACATGCTTTGCACGTGGAGTTGGTTAACACCGACTTTATTTCAAGGGCTATGATTGGGCCACGTGTAAAGGCATCCTCTAGTCGGCTTGGAGCTAGTATAAATAGAGAGTTTTCCCCCGTATTTCTTACGCTTCCTGAATTGTAATTGTTGAATTCAATTGAATCAATTGATTATCATTGAAGCTATTCTCAAATTGTCATCTTTTTCATATACTTGTTCATCTATTTGCTGGTGTTTGATTCATACAATGTTTTACTCTATTTTAGAATTCCGCTATTCATATTCTGTTTTTAGAGTTTAAACAAGGCAACATCATTAATGTGAATTATCGATCCAACATTTGGTATCAGAGCGGGAATTGAATTCTACTTCAATTAATTTCGTTTTTGGTATTAATTTGTGATAGTTCAAACACCATTTCATCCCGATTACTCTGTTTTACTGTTTCTCATCAAGTTCTTCGTCTTCTTCGTTAAATTGCAATGGCGAACACTGTTAATGCCTCTTTTCTCAGTACTGGATCACAATCCAAGCCTCCTACACTGATCAGGGAAGAATATCCCTAGTGGAAGGTAAGGATGGTAAGCTTTCTGGAGGGAATCCATCCAAGGATCACTGGATTCCTCTATAACCCACCTTACGTCCCAATGGACTTGATCCCTCGTGTACCTGCTACTGGTACCACTCCAGAAATACCAGAGCATTTTGAACCTAAACCCGTTGGTAACTCGAGTGATGAAGACAAGGTTCTCGTGGATCTAGCAAGCAAGTGTAAGAGGTTACTGATCATGGCACCTCATGATCTATTCAAAAACATTGATCACTGTCACTTGTCCATGGATATATGGGCAGAGCTAGAAAGGCAGATTAAAGGAGGAAGAAAAACCCTCAAGAACAACAGAGCCATTTGCATAGATGAGTATCACAGCTTCAAAGCCACATAGGGTGAATCCTTGTCTGATACGTACTCAAGGTTCAACACTCTTATTGGTAACTACAGAAGGTATGGAGAGATCAGAACCGCTGAAGACAACAACTCTTTGTTTTTTAAGAGTCTTGGATCTGAATGGACTCATCTAACCATGTCAATGAAAGCCACTTTGGAGTTAGAAGCATGGACGTTGGCTGGTCTCTTCGGATCACTTAAAAGCCAAGAACCTCAGGTTCTACAAATGAAGAAGAGTTATGGTGGCCCATTGGCATTGGTAGCAGAAGGTTCTTCAGGAAAGGAAAAAGAGCCAAAGAGAGAAGAGAAAGAGAAGAAGAAAAAGAAGAAGGTTCTGATAGCTGAGAGCGATGAGAGCTCTGAGGAAGAAGTTTCCATGAAAGACATGATAAAGACCCTGGCTCTAATTACCAGAGAGTATAGAAAGGGTGGAGAAAAGAAAGGTTTCAAAGGATTTGAGAGAAGAAGTTTTAGAGAGGATGACAGAAGAGAAGGAAGTGAGAGAAGAGAGGAGGAACAAAAACCTCCATAGAGGGCAGAAGTACCAAAGAAGGATGAACAGAAGGAAGGGTATTTCAAATGTGGCAAACCAGGCCACTTTGCTGCTGAGTGTTGGTCCAAAGGACCTAAGATGTCAAAGAAAGGACCTAGAGATGCGGCCATTTACAAGAAGAAAGCAGAATACTATCAGCTGGTCACTGATGAGTCTTCTGAAGATGATGCACAGAAGGGTCTTTTCGCCTTAGAGGATTCAGACACAGAGGATGAACTCTTCTGTGGGATGGCCAGGATGGACTACAACTCTTTTGATTCAACCATCTCTGAGGTATTTGTTTCTCATTTCTCTGAATCAAATGATCTATTTGATGAGATCATTGACAACCTTAACTCCTGTAACTTAGAGCATGAAGAGCTTAAACAGAAACTTTCCTTCTGTGAAAAAAGAAATAAATCTTCTTACAGAAGAAAAGAATAGATTTTTCAAAATGTTTACAGAAGCTCAAAGTAACTTTGTGAATCTAGAAAAATCTTCAAAAGAAAAGATTGCCAAGGTAGAAAAGGATTTGCAAAATAAGATAAAAGAACTAAGAAAGATTGAGCATGAGAAGAGCAATATTGTCTCTGTAAAAGAATTTTTTCAAAAAGAAAGAGAGTTCTTGCATCAAGACATTCTTGACAGAGAGATCAAAATCAGAAAGTTTCAAGATGCCCAAAACGTTTCCAAAAAGATAAGAGTTAACATGGGAAGAAGAGGTTTTGGGTTTCTCAGAGTATGATAACAAACCAGATCTTAAATCANCATAACTAGACATAATAAAAAAATCAATTTTCAAAAGAAGAAGACTCATGGTTGCTCCAAAATCAAGAACACCTCTGATTTTCACTAATGTAGCCTTTGAAGACTACATTGACCCGTTCTCACCTTCTAAAGAGAAGGATTTCATTCCAAGAAGATTCTTGAGACAAAGTCAAAAAGGAGTGTTCAAGTTTGGACAACCAGAGACTCAAGAGGACTGTGCATTTGTATGCATTGTTCCTCCTCTAGAAAGAAAACTTTCTTTTGAAGCATCTGAATTCTTACCAAGATATATCACATAGGTTGTCTCTAATAACTTTAATCTTACAGAGGCTTCTGACACTTCATCTCTTAGTGAAGAGAATCTTTGCACAGAATCATATATTTTAAACTCTTCTAGTCCCATCAAAGTTGACAGAGATCTTCTCTCATCAGACTCTGAAAATGAGAATATTTCTAACCTGGAATCAGAATCATGCTCAAAGGTATCCATGCCAAGCAGTTCTACTTATGGGACTTGCAATGATTTTTTGAATACCAATACCTTTGAACAAGAATCTCTTTCAGACTTTGATGAAAGTCCCACTCAGGTCATAGAAACTGACATAGTTGCACACAAATCTGTTGGGTAAGAAATGGCGAATCTTCCAATTACCACTATTGCATTAACCAACAAAAGAACATGAATAAGAATATGTCCTGACTTCATGGACTTGTGCATCAATGTTATGACTTCTCTTGACCTTGAGAGAAGGGAAAAGGAAAAGGAGAAGCAAAACACTTCACAATGTTCTGTTTCTGGTGTTCAAAAACCTAAGTATACTTGGCAACAAACAGAAAAATGGCCACAAACTGACTTTGCTTCTGTAACAGTGAATGTAGGCAAGCCAAATAGAGGTGGTCCATAGAAGAAAAATAATTCTTTTCAAAAGGAGCCTAGAATAGATAGGACATTCTGTAAAAAGAAGCCTAAGTCTAGGACAGGCTTTAACAAAAATTCTTCTGTATCTCTCTTTGATAATTTTAGTGAAAAATTTAAAAGTCTTTCTTGCAAATCTTTTCAGTGTAAATGTGTTACTCTCATGAATGCATTATCTCAGCATGTTCACACATCTTCCTGTCTTGTCATGCATCCCAAGCCTAAAGGTTCTGGGATGAACAATGGACATTTTGGCAACTCTAAATCCAAGAAGAATAAGACCAAAACAAAAGGTGCCATGGCATACTTCAAACAAGCTAATGACAAAGGACCCAATCTGAAATGGGTACCTAAGGCTTCTGTTGTATGATTGCAGAAAAAGTCTCATGTGTCTACCTGGGTAGTTGACTCAGGATGTTCAAGACACATGACAGGCACCTTAGAGCTTTTGTCCTCATATATTCAACAAGAAGGGAGCTCTGTAGCATTTGGTGGAAACCAAAAAGGAAAGATTAGAAGTTATGGGATGATAGTGAAAGGAGAGGTTAGGATGAATCAGGTTTCTTATGTTGATGGACTCAAGCACAATTTAATAAGTGTAAGTCAGCTATGTGACAATGGATTGGATGTAATGTTCAAAATCAAGTTCTGCATAATGTATAAGGCTGACACTTTGATTGAGGTGATGAGAGCCAACAGAAGAGGAGACTTATATCTTATCTGCTTTGATACTCTAAAAGCTAAGGAAGAAATTTGTCCTGTCTCCTCTGTGAAGAATGAAGAAGCTTGGCTCCGGCATACCAGGTTTTGTCATCTCAATTTTCATACCTTGGACAAACGGTAAGGCTTAAATTAGTAAAAGGACTAACTGACATAAAATTTGAGAAAGATCATCTATGTTCAGCTTGTGAGATGGGAAAACTCCGAAGATCCTCCCATAAAACGAAGTCTGATCCCTCTTTTGATAAGCCTTTGCAAATGTTGCATGTGGATCTCTGTGGACCCATCTCTGTGCAGAGCCTTGGAGGGAAAAAGTACATTTTGGTATTCATGGATGAATTCTCATGTTTTACTTGGGTAAAGTTTGTTAGAAAGAAATCTCAAGTTCCTCTTTTACTAATCAATCTCTTGAAGAGATTGCAAGTTCTTCATGATTTGCAGGTTAAGGTGCTCAGAAGTGATAATGGCACAGAATTTAAGAATTCTGTAATTGAAGAGTACCCGGCCTCAGTTGGTATAACTCACAATTTCTCAGCCTCAAGGACCCGACAGTAGAATGGAGTTGTAGAAAGAAAGAACAGGACACTTGTAGAAGCTGTTAGAACAATGTTGAATGCCTCTGGGTTACCTCTGACATTCTGGGCAGAAGTTGTTTCTGCTGCTTGCTACACTCAGAATAGATCCTTGGTGGTGAAAAGATTTGAGAAAACACCATACCAACTTCTTCATAACAAAAGGACTAACGTCATGTTCTTTCATGTTTTTGGGTGTAAATGTTATGTGCTTAATAATAGAGAATCAATTGGAAAGTTTGATCCTAAAGGGGATGATGCAATATTCATTGGATATGCATGGGACACTGTTGCTTAGAGAGTCTATATCCTAAGAAGTCAAATAGTTGTAGTGAGCACTAATGTCAAATTTGATGACAATTTTCAGGTAATTCAGGACAAGTTTACAGAAGAACTAAAAATACAAGCTGAAAAGTCACAAAATGCGACTATCTCCTAAGAGCTTGAAATACTTTTTCATGAATGGTATGAAGATGATGCAGATCCTGACAGAACCTCTGTAGATCTTGACAGAATCTCTGCTGATACTGCTAGAGATTCTGCTGAAGAACATCCTGTCACAGAAGCCAGTCCATCCACAACAGCTGTTTTTGGACCAACTCTTGCTACATCATCATCTTCTAATACCCCTATAATAATGACTCCTCCACCAGAAGCCAATGTAAATAATAATGTCTCAAATCAATCATCTTCTCAAGCCCGAATCATCACAGAATCCAATCCTCCTACAAATGAGGATATCCAATCAGAACCTACACAGTCTCATGCTCTACAAGAGATTAGCTCATCAATCAAGTTGCCTCATGTTGTTAAATGGACCAAGGATCATCCCCAATCCCAAATTATTCGAGACCCCTCTGTTGGTGTAAAGACAAGAGCCACTGCCAACTTCTGTCTACTCTCATGCTTTGTGAGTGAAATTGAGCCAAAGAGAGTGACATAGGCTCTGGCAGATCCATTCTGGGTAGAAGCCATGCAAGATGAACTTCTTCAATTTGAGAGGAATCATGTGTGGACACTTACACTTCTTCCAAGTGGAAAGATTGCTATTGGTACCTAGTGGGTCTTTAGGAACAAGAAAGATGAAAATGGGGTTGTGGTCAGAAACAAGGCAAGGTTGGTAGCTCAAGGATACTGCCAAGAAGAAGGAATAGACTATGAGGAAACCTTTGCCTCTGTGGCTAGACTAGAAGCAATCCGAATCTTTCTAGCCTATGCTGCTCACAGAGGGTTCAAGGTTTATCAAATGGATGTCAAGTCTGCCTTCTTGAATGGGAAACTCAAAGAATAAGTATATGTCAAGCAACCACCTGGATTTGAGAGTGAGAAGTATCCTAACCATGTCTACTTCCTAGACAAGGCTCTGTATGGCCTCAAACAGACTCCCAGAGCATGGTATGAACGTCTGTCCACTTTTCTCACTTCAAATGGTTTTCACAGAGGTACAACAGATATCACTTTGTTTTATAAGAAACAGAATGATGATATTCTACTTGTACAAATTTATGTTGATGACATTATATTTGGTTCTACTGATGTCTCTATGTGCAAGTTACNATGATAGGAGAGCTCACATTCTTTTTGGGCCTACAAGTAAAGCAGTCTTCTGAAGGCATATTCATCAACCAATCCAAATATGTCCATGACCTTCTGAAGAAATACAAGCTTAATGATGCCTCTCCCATGAGAAAACCAATGGTTACTGGCCTGAAACTTCACAAGGATTTGAGTGGTCAATCTGTAGAGTGCAACCTCTACAGAGCTGTGATTGGATCCCTCTTATATATTACTACCAGTAGACCTGATATTATGTTTTCTACGTGCATTTGTGCCAGGTTCCAAGCCAATCCCAAGGAATCCCATCTAAGTGCAGTAAAGAGAATCTTGAGATATCTAAAGAAGACACCAAGTCTTGGCCTCTGGTACCCTCTGTACTCAGGCTTTGATCTTGTGGCAAACACTGATTCAGACTATGGTGGATGTCAAGTGGACAGAAAGAATACATCTGGAAGTTGCCAATTTTTTGGAGGGAAACTAGTTAGTTGGTCCCTTAAGAAGCAGAATTGTGTATCAACATCTACCGCAGAAGCTGAATATGTCGATGCTGCAAGCTGTTGTTCACAAGCCTTCTGGATGCAGACTCAACTTCGTGATTATGGTTATACTCTTGACAAGATCCCCATTCTCTGTGACTCAAAGAGTGCAATTGCTATCTCCTCTAATCCTGTTCAACATTCTAAGACAAAGCATATCGACATAAGGTACCATTTTCTGAAACATCATGTTGTGGAAGGTAATGTTGAAATGTATTTTGTCAATACAGAATTTCAATTGGCAGATCTCTTCACTAAAGCACTTAATGAGAAAAGATTTAATTTCCTTGTAGAAAAGATTGGAATGACTTGTCCTATGCCTTAGTTATTTGTGTATACTATTCTTTGCTTCTGTTTTTTTACCTTATTCTTTTATTTGATTAACCTTCACTTGTTTTCCTAGTCATAACGTACTAATTGCAGAGATCTTGCATTGGTTGAGGGGGAGTATGTGCTTTAAAAGATAAAACCTATGAAGAACTCAAAACTTTTTATCACAGAGGCCTTTCTCTCAGACTCTCTGCGATTACTCTCAGAGGTTCTGTGGAACATGTCCTCTGTTGATCTCTCTTCTTTTCAGGATTTTCAAACTGGTCTTATTTTAAGGGGGAGCTATAGAAGCTAGCTTGTAGGGGGAGTACCTTGCTTTTAAGTCTAAAACCAATAGAACGTGCAAACCTTTCAATGTTCAGATTTTAGAACTTATGTTTCACAGACCTCTGGCGCTTCTTACAGAGGCTTTGTACACTTAAGAGTCTGATTTCAACATTCACGTGTCTTTGGATTTTCAAACGTTTAGGTAAATACAAAGGTGCAACACGTAGAAGGCCCCACACGTTTCACAGAGGCTTTATAATCCCTTAGGCCTCTGCAAAAATTCACTTCCATAATTTTGAATCTGAAACGGTGCGGGTGGTTAATGGATAAGGGTTACAGAGAGCCATGCGCGTGTCAGTTAGTTGGGGCGCACGTCATTAATAGTGCGATTTCCAACAAACACGTGGCACATTCTGATTTGTTATAGTACATATGGCAACCTTTCACCACTCCTACTATCCCGTAGGAACTCATTATGTGCATTAAACCGCCTTTTTTCTCGAACGGCCATTTGAATTTTATCTTATAAATAACCCCTTTTCTTCTTCATTTAAACCTTCCACAATTGTTAAGCACTCAGGCGAATATCCGGCAACCTGCAACTTGTTTCATTACTCAAAATGTCTCAAGCATCATCCTCCTTACCCTCCGCTCAATCCCAAAACAAACCAGACCAAGAAGTCGACCAATCCCAGGTCTCGACAATGGCTGCACAATTCCTTGCAAGTGGCTATGAACACACTGTTCTAGTCAAGAAACCGAACAACTACTATCTCAACCCAAAGCCCAATGGATTTCCTGAATTTTCATACCTGATGATTGAAGTTCTTCGCAACCATTACATTAAATATGCTCTCACTGCAACCAAGCCCGCTGCTGAAACGTATTTAACTCAATTTTTATTGAGTTCCTAAGTTTGTAATCTTGAAGACGCCGAACTGAGCATTATTGACTATGCTCATCATCCAGGACACAAAGCCTTCACTACCCTTCACATGACTGTGGATTCACTCCGACACACACTTCGTCTACCAACCATTGAAGACCTTGCAGTTGATGATTTTGACTCATCTCCCACTGATGCTAAGCTCATGGAGTTCTTGGCATTCCTGTCCTATACTGAAGATGACAAACATCCCCTGAACAAACGTGGAGACATCAGACGAATGGGTTTCCCCCCCTGGAACACATTATTCTCCATCATCAACTGTTGTTTAATAGGCAAAGTGGGAAGTCATGATCAATCTTCCCAGGCTATGCTCTCGATCATGTATGGCCTCTACTTCAACCTTCATCTGGACTATGCTCATCTAATCTTCGAGGATATCGTTGGACAGATTCGAAAGAAATGTGCTACGCAGAAGTCCAAAACTGCAAAGAAAAAGGATCCTGCAAACCTAATCCTACAACGCTTCTTTGGTCTTTGCTTCTCAGACCAACTAGCACAAGACTTGGCACCCGCAGAGCCTCTAGCCAACTACTATCCTCTGCGAGAGTTCAAGCTGACTGCTCATGCTCTTGGGTACGCAAATCCAAGACCTCTGTCATGAGCCATGCTAAAGAACCTAGACAAAGAGACTAGAAGAGCGTATAGATGGGCAAACAGGAGGCCAGAGCCGGTCCCTGTAACCTCACCCCGAATAGGTATCCAGAGAGGTGAGGATATGAGTTCTGAGAGAGTTGAGGGAGATAAGGTGGGACCGTAAGTGGTCAGTGAGCATGAGAGAGAGTTAGTGCAAAATAAGCCCGAGCATTTAGGTAGAAGTGAGACTCCCAAGAAGCAAAAGAAAAGGAAACCCCTAAAGAGATCTGTAGATGAAGA